>MWSO01000109.1:0-72515 GCA_002116355.1 Dothistroma pini CBS 116487
ATTAGAGGCTATTAAGGGAAAGATCTCTAAGGTTAATACAAGCTTAGGCAAGATAGTATTAGCTTATAAGGCGTTTAAGGACAAGGTAAAGGGTATAGTAGGTAATAAGTAGTATAGCGACAAGATAGACACATCTTAATGAGCTGTTCGTGGAGTGTTCGCTGCTGTTCGTGGCTATATTCGTGTATAGAGGTATGAAGAATGGGTTGTGTCTAATGTGTATGTCTAGAGCTCCGTCGTAGGTAGTTCTAGTTCTAGCTTGTTGCGCAGACCATCGCCACAGCTCCGGTACATGTGGCTGCATAGCTCTTGAAACTGCGCACCTTTGATACGATAGTATCGAGTGCCACAGCTACACGGTGCGTAGTCTATCTCCGCGAGGCCTGTCACGAAGTCGAGTCGGTCGGAAATCCTTCACATGAGCGAATGGTAATTGTCGACGTGAGCTCGGAACTCCGTATTGGGCATCAACACGGCGAAGTGCTTCTCTGCAAAACATTAGCAAGACTCACATTCAGAGACTGACGGAATTTGTGCATAATCAGGATGTCCTTGCCCAGATTCACGATGTCACCGCCGACCTCTTCGGGGATCGCGAGCACGACCTCGACCACCTCTTCCACGTCGTTCAGCCTGTCAGTCAACTCGGCTATCTTCTTGAGTGCCTTCTCAGCAAGCTCAGGCACGACGTACTTCCGCGCTGCCTTGTAGACCGCAAGATGTGACGGCCAGGCCTTCTGGGAATGAGGGTCGGTGTCTTCGTACTCGGAACTGTAGATTTATCGCAGCAGAGCCTCCACGGCGGCAGGCTCGTCGTCTTGAAGAACTAGATCTTTCTTTTCGCTCTGACGGGCCGAAATCAGCAACCCTCTTAAGCCCAAGGTGTCAATGTGTTGGCCTCTCACCTTAAACCTAGAGTTAGGTCCAATGGCCCTCTTGAAGTACTCCAACTTTCCACAGACGATCAATGTATGACACTTCACTTTTCGATCGCCACAGACAATGGTGATGTCCGACATGAAGTCTTGATTGAAGAATTGAGAGATATTCAAGGCTGATGGACGTGGTTCTCGAGCTGCTGGAGGTGGATATGGATGATGTTAGAACGTGTGAGTAGCCGAGATGAACAATGTAACATCGATGAAGATGCTTGTAGTAAAGAGGAAGCCGTATGATCATCCGGCAACTCGACCTCGCCCTTCTGGCCTCCAGCCTTCTTCCTGTCGAGTGCACCGCGGAAGAAAGGAGAATTTTGGCGAAGGTCGTCCTTATAGACGCCGAATTGCTCTTCGGCTTCGCCCACTACCGGGATGATAACGCGACTTCTGTAGCTATAGTTGCCGTCAGTTGCATTCGCCGTCCACGCAGGTACGCTAAGCTTACCGACGACGCTTTGCGGCACGCGCTTCATCCGCCATTGTGACCACCCCGCGTTGTTCGTTGCGGATACTAATTTTGCTTTCGAGAAGTGTCAAGCAAGAATGAGAAAAAAGGGGTTGTAAGCCGAAGCGACTGAGTACCCTTCCATGTCAATGCTCACCTAAAGGCTTACATCCATTCACTCGAGCGGAAATAATCATAGAAGCTTCCATCAAGAACTTGATCGAGCGTACTTGGGGTGACAGTGTCGCACTCGCTACTAAACCTCAGCGAATGGAACCGACAAAGATGGCAGGTAATCCTCATAACGTCTTGATCTCCAGCACTTCCGCTGTCCTCTGCCTCGTGACACTCTCCCCAAGCAACCATCCTCATCCTTCGACACAATCCATCCTCGCCAGATGCCCAATCTCCATTTCACTCATCGAAAACCAATGCCCATGCGGACATCCAGCATAGAAGTCAAATCTAGTCTCAACTCCCGCCTCCCTCAACAGCTCATCATAAATCAGCCCAACATCCCTCAACGGATCCATTCCATCAACATGAGAGAATATTTCGGCTGTCCACCCAACGGCGTAGTGCTATTGATCGCGTAGCGGACTCCACTACTCGTATCCCATTTCGTCGCCTCGCGCATAACTTCTCTACTCTCCTTCGTCAAACCCGGCGCGTGTGCGTTTTGGTCGTGGGAGATGAAGAGATCGCGGTATCTTTCTGGGCAGACGTCCCTATGCATAAGACTTGGTATGCACAACCATTGTCCCGTCCATGGCCATTTCAGCGGTTCTTCTTGCAATCTGCGGGAGAGGCAAGCTGCAATGGGCGCCGCCTGCTGAGACACCGCCCATCAGGAGTCCTTTCCTAAGAACAGCAGAAATGAGCCCCTCAGTCGCATTCTCCGCATTCCATTTCCCACTATCCCAAACATCCAGTTGTCCGCACGCGAGCTTCCACTCCGGCGCAAGGCGATAAGAAATATTCACAACAGTCGCGCCGAAGAAATGCACAAGAATTCTTGCAGTCTCCGTGAGCTGATCCTTGCTACCTGCTGTGAAGCCGCCTCCGTAGCAGAGGACAATCAGGGGCCCTGGGGTCGTCCATTAGTCGGCTTGAAGATCTTGAGCGTGCTGGAGAAGTTGTCGCGCATGGGTATCTCGTGGTAGAATTCTGTCTGTCCGTTGGGTGATGGACCTAGTTTGGAAGGAACCGCTTCGGTGTGTTGGGCTATGCCGGCTCGCACGAGTAGAGGATCGTTTTCATGTGGTTTCTTGGCGTAGAACTGGTCGTGAACGTCAGAGAATTGTTGCAAGGAATGGTCCCTACTTGAAGGGTGTTGCCTCCACGACTTGAGGATCTGGTTGCGCGGATCTGTCGAGGTCTTCCCGCGTGAGCAGCATCGCGAAGTTCTTTGAAAGTTTCGGGAATAGGATTGTGATGCCTTCCAGGTTCTTACCAACCAGCAGCTACTGAAAGCGGCAGTGGTATGAATCTCAGCTTTTGTGTATCCGTTGAAACTCCAGGACCCGGGGTCTTGGAAGAAGGTGGTCCCGAACTTCAACTCATATACACTCGACAGTGGAACAAGCTCCCACCTGAAATGCCTGTAGCCACGCACACACGTGTAAGATCTGATCTGCCGAAATTTAAGCTCAAGCATGAACCACATGAGCTGTTGTGTAACACAGTATACTGACGTTCGTCCGGTCAGCCAATCAGAGAGAGGTATCACCCCATCGAGACTCGCCGTGCGGAGGTAGTACTTTACTGCGAGACTGGAGCGCCTCATAATTGCCGATGAAACATCTGTGGTATCTTGCAAGCGGTTCCAGTTGGTATGGGGACGTGGGCGATGCCACGCAGTATTCCGCGGCTATGCAGTGCCTGAATCGGTAAGATACGGGGTCCGGACTATACGAGACAAATCGCCAACCTCACGCCACCACTGGACTCGTACAGTAAAGTGCGATAGCTATCGAGATATGAGCGACGTAACTGGGTATCTGGTCGTCGGATGCCACAGACGATATGTCATTGATTCGTGTTAGTCTTCGATAGCAATGCTCTATGTGTCAGCCATGTGTTGTAGAATGCCACTTCAGGCCGTCCTGCCGCTAGTTGTCCTGTCAGTCCTCGTACTTAATCTCCTCGATACTCGAAGCCGAGACATCTGCACTGTTTTGCGACGTGACATCAGCAGATCCAGTAGCTGATGGAGGCGCAATCAATGTTCTCGGCCAGTCTTGTCCACCTGTGGCAAGAACAGCGTTGGAATCGAGGGCCTTCGTGAACCACCTTTCACGCCTCGTCGTTGATCGCAAACCTCCCTCCAGCGCACTTCTGGCGGCTCTGGTTGTTCGTGCTCGCTTCGCCTTTCGGCCGTCATTCGTTAGAAGGTCCAGTCTGTCACGCTGTTCCTCCAGTGCCTGGTCGTATTGTACGATTGAGCGGACATACGGAGCTAGGTCCGTAGCAATGATGTTCATAGGTCCATCGAAAGCAGATTGAGTGAGCCCCGGATGGATAACGACGTTGGTGTCTCCCGGCACTGAGATGGCATCAAAGCAAGAAAATGCGCGGCGATTGAGTGGCGCCACCTGCTGAGCGTTATGCCGCGGTTCGTTGTTCACTGAATCACGGCTATGAACAGGAGCGCCGAGGGCACGACGTGCAGCCGAAGTCGTAGCGAGAAGCAGGTCTCTGCTCATGCCGCCACAGTCGATGCGTTCATCCGTTTGTAGAAGCGCCATGCCTTCAATGTAGTCCCCACGAGCCTTGTCCGGCATGACAGGCTGCGTTGGATCCACGTTCTGAATAGCTGCGAGGTCCATGGAGCAGAAGAAGTCTGCTGCACTGAAAGTGTCTGCAATCCTTGCAAAATGGGACAGTGGTTGCAGCTGCGACCTTGAATCCGCGCGCCATGGGTTCTTCGCGAGTAGCAGCTGCTCCCGGTCAAAGGCCGATAACGCCTTTCCGGCTGATTCGAATGACAGACTACCCTCTGCATTAGAGCTCTGCGATTGGCCCATGCCTAGTCGATACGTTCCCTCACTCACGACCCGTAGTTTCCTTCCTCTTTCATCCACATCGGACCCTGGCGGCCACCTCTGATAGATCCAGCTAAGACCTCCGCGGGGATCACCAATGCCCATCTGACACCAGTAGTCGAGTTCGGAGATACTGGCGCGAAGGTCGCAGTGGTGATGCTGGTAAAGTGATCTCACAGCAGGTCGCTCAAGCAGGTGACCTTCAGCAGCCGCGAGCAGTAACATGTAGTCCGTGGCAAGATCAATGGGAGGCTGAGTGAATCGAAGTATCGCATGCAACGACATGGCCTGCAAGGGGACTAGATCTTCATCGTTGCAGGTCATGATAAACGGCCGTTTGGAGGTTGTGATCAGCTTCAGTATTGTTGTCCAGAACTCCTTGTCATCCTTGAAAAGAATGTCGACTTCCTCAAGCAGGATCAACGATTGCTGTTGCTCTTTGGGTCGTTTCTTGACCGCATCTTGTACTGCTTTGACAGTCTTCTCCTCTACGATCTTCTTCGGTTCGACTGGCTTCGATTTTGACTGTGTCTTGGGCTTGAAGAAGGACATCATCTTGCCTTGCCTACCGCTCTCGAGGTCTTTTTGAAACGCTTCGTCCATTCGACTGGGGCCTTCAATGTCGGACAAGTCGACCGACTCTGTGCCGTGATGCTTGAAAAGATGATTCTCCGTCATGTCGCCAATTTTGTCTAGTATATCACGACCACTTCGCCGTTCGCTTGGACTGATCTCGAACACCTTGTATCCCATTTCCCTGGCGACTGCATTTGCGGCGGCTGTCTTGCCACAACCATGCGGACCACTGAGCAGGACTGCATTCCCAAGTTTTGCGCCAGTCTGTGCGACCTGCACGATACTCTTGAGCGCTCCACGACTGGCTTCCGCATTGTCCTCGAGACCCGCCAGCTCACTCATGTCATGGACGTCATCGTCACTGTCTACCAAAAAGTCGTCGAGATTATCGGGCTTCTTTTTCCGTTTCTTCTTGGGCCTTTGCGCAGCTTTTGCTTTAGCCACTCGCTCCGTTGTTATCGCAGCGCCTCCAACAGCTTGGACTGCTAATGAGGTGAGCCATGTTCTCAGGACTGACATCTCCTTATCAGGTTGCAAAACTTCCGCACAACACGAAGGCGCGTACTTCTGCGTCCACTGCAGCATTTCACCCTTGGACTCGTCGAATGCTGAGAGAGTGGTGGGTATCTTGTCGTATAAGCTTCGTAAGGACGGATGTTGAGCATGCTGCGAAGTGGGAGTGGATAGTTTGTCTTCGCTTGGGTCGACCAACACGACGGAGAGCTGACGCTTGACCTGCTCGGCTATCTCTTCTCCAGACATGAGAAGCTTTTGTGGCAGGTTGAGGGACGCGTCGGGCTCGTGGAATCCATCCGGACGAAGTTTACGGTCGGTCTCAGGCTCCAGTCCGGCTGTGAAGCGTGCAAGGAGAGATTCGCCATGCTGAAGGGACGCTTTCGCCTGTTTCCGTTTTCGAACGGGCAGACGAAGAGCGGGCGCCTCCGTATTGATGAACTTCACCAATCCCAGCTCGTACTCTCCTCGAACATGTGCCTGCTCTCTGTCCGGGAACGGTGCTTCTTTCGATCCAACATGCTTGACCATGTGCCTATCACGAAGCAGTGCTGAGTGAAACGTGTGAGTCTCCTTGGCATCGTGTTTCCTATCGGAGAAAGCTTTCGCACGCAACTTGCCAGGAGTGATCGCGCTGGCCTTGCGCGGAGATTCTATTTTGGGGGGAGCCGGATCCTCCCTTTTGCCGGCGAAGAACGGATGCGTCGCCTTTGGCTTCCTTGGTGTTCGTTTCTTCGGGGTCGTCTTCGGTTTCATGGTCGTTATAATTTCGGCGCCCTCCAGAATTCGATCGATTCTCTCACCCATCTCTTGCCGCCGCGCCTCGTCCTGGCCGTATCTACAGATCACCACAAGCGGCGTATGAAAGCTCGTGGCCGCCGATTGCCTCTTCCTACCACGTCTTTTTGGAGTTTCCGGCTTTGATTCATTTGAATCCTTGGTCTTCTTGGTAGGTGGTGAGCTGAACTTGCCATTGGCGTTGAGCTTCAGGACCTTCTTCTGTGGAATAGCAGTCTCGAGCACAGCTCCACTCGTCTCAGGTATCACCATGCCTTCGGACATGTGTGACATATCCGCGGCCGCTTTTGTAGGCAGCGGCGAAGAGGCAGGTATCATGACTCTCGGCGATGACGATCTCTTTGGAGTGCTCGGCGGGACTTCTGCTTCCTCTGCAGCCGCTGAGGCACGAAACTCTGCGGCTTCATGCTCATTTGTGCGTCGCCTCTTCCGGCGAGCTGTACTGAGGCGGGGCTCGGATGTGCATATGTCGATGACCTCTCCGGCAGCTGCTGGAGCCGCATTCTTTCCATTTACTATCTCTCCCAGTGTTCGCTGCGTCTTGCCCTTCGTCGAACCTTGGTCACTGTCCTGCTTGCGTCTCTTGCTAGTCGTCCGCTTAGGCTTATCCTGTGGTTCGTCGTCTGCCTCATTCGCAACATAGTCGAAATCTTCGTCTCGCAGGTGAGTGATCGACGATTGGTTGTATGTAGCTACTGCAGCTGTCAGCGTACACGTCGCCTCTGCAAAGCCATGTCGAGTCGCACCGTTAGCCTTGGTGAAGAACGGGTGGACGCTCTTCTCGCCATCGGCGTTCATGGCACGTAGCACTGCCGTTGCTGCCATTCGAGGATGCGCACCATGCTTGGAGAGGGTGTCGATGCGTGCGTACTTGTACTAAGAGTTGCGCGATCAAAAGACCATGGCATGCTGACTGTCATTCATATCCATGTTCTTGGATCAAGTCGCGTCTTCATCGGACCGCGCGACTTGAACGCGGATTGCTGCTTCTCGGTCCTCGATCCGACCCGTGCACGCTAACATTTTGCTTGGGAGATCACGCTGAGGAATGGAAGAAACTTGCCCATGAAAGAATTGTATTGCAACGAGCTGCTGGGCGCCATGTCGGGTGGAATTGAGGAGCCATACACCATTGCTACACTTGCAAAGCCGCTGGATGCCGAGCATGGACGGGTCGTTGCTGCCTCGGTGCATAGCATAGCAGGTTCGCGCAAGAGAAAGCGTCACGAAGTTGCGATTGGCGTTGATGGAGAGAGTGTCAGCATATACAATGTATGCACCGGAAATATTGCTGTCGTGAGGATTGCATACTAACACCAAATAGGTCCATGACCAAAGCACCGCCAGCTCATACGCCCTGCCACCGCAATCCTTCCTCGCCGCTCCACCATGCTCCATCTACTGCAAACGAGCGAAGCCAGGGCAACCACAGAGACAGACGTATTTTGCGGTATGGGACAGCGTCAGCAGGCAGAAGGCGCGTCTACTCAGCATCAAGGAAAATCTCGGCAAGCCACAAAGCGACGAGCGTGAACCACGAGCGCCAACACGACGAGAGCGAAAGTTGCGACATGCGAATGTCGTCGCCGTGGACGTCGTGCCAGTGGACAATACACTGGCACCATTAGAGAGCGACCACCATCCCGTATTGGTGTCTTACAGTAACGGCGATGTGGATTGCTTGCAGGGCGACATGTCTGCTGCGAGGTGGGAGCACAATGCGGTAGGCGACCGCAGCCAACAAGTCGAATACGCGGTGGCTATCGAGTATGACGCCGCGAGACGGGGACTTTTAAAGAGCCGGGAAGACATCCTGGCCATGCTGGATCCCTCGCAAGACGGAGCTCAAGCTGCGACTGGCCCATCCTTACTCTGCCAAGTCATCCGTAGGGAATCGCAAAGGTCATTACGCATCTTCGCCCTGCGCAATCTTTCCAGCGACACTCTGCAAGGAAGTCGATCTTCACTTGATGACATCCTCACTTACGACCTCCCGTCGAGGCACAACGCGGGCACGGAGGAGCCACAATTTGAACTCCACGCTGCATCAGGCATGCTCTATCAGTGCCTAGGTGACCGACTGACGATTTACAATGTTTCCGGCACCACACCCAAAGTCGCTTTCGAGCTGGGTCGCCGAGATGGCCTAAGCGTGAGCGGCTTCACACGACTCTCATCAGCAACAGTCCTTGTCGTGGCTTTGGACAGGCTGGCAGTCTACGACACAAAGTATGGCTCGGTCCTGAGCTCATTGCCTTATGCTGCACAGTCCAGCACTACCATTGACGGAAAAGCAGGGTCACCGCTGAAGATTGTTACACAATTCTCAGATCTAAGCATCCTGATAGCTTTGTCGGTCAACAATCTCCTCGCCTTCCAAGTTGGCAATATTCTTGACGATGGGCGTAGTATGAGGGCACAGGAGCCCGTACTTCTTGATGTACTCGGAAAGGGCAAGACAGCATTTCTCGAAAGCCCTGACTTGAAAGAGAAAAAGAAACGAAAGTGGCAAGAATGGAAAACCAAGGTCGATGCCTTGTTCGAGGCATCAGATGCCGAAGGTGTGGAGGCATTCGTTGCGAAGATGCTGAAGCTTGATCTCCAGACTCAGGATAAGGCTGTCGAGAGCATACTCAATGGCTACCATGACGCGGACATTGCCCTTTGGGACCTACCCTCGAACTCCTACGACCCTCAGCATGTCGAGACACGGCGTGCCTCTTACTTGCTACGGAAGCTCTTCGCTTGGCGACCAATCAACCGGAGATCGCATAACGCTGGAAACCTAGAACTCACGCTACTGTCGCGAAATGTTTTGCGGTTCCTAGCCCTCGCTGGCTATCTCACCACATCGAACATGCAGCTTGTATTGCCAGCGGCCAGCGACGACGTAAAGCGGCGGGTAGCATCTGGTGACATCATGCTAGCCATTGCTGATGCTGAGCCCAGCCTGATGTTAATGTGTGATCTTATCTCATTGCATGTTCACTGGGACCTGCCTGAAATTGTGCAAGGCTTGCAAACTCTTATTCGCTCGTTGCAAGACAAGCAAAACGCCGACATGGCAGCCGCGCAGCTGACTAATGGAGACGTTGACATGGCCGATGGGGACGTACAGTCCGAGCTCGATGCCGTCGAGAAAGAGCTGGACAAGGCCGAGAGCCTCCTGGAATCTGGCCTTGCAATCCGGGCTCACGCGTGCCGTATCTTGCTCAATCGCTTGCAAGCATTTCCTCAACGGGACGTCAAACAGGTCATGCATGATATGCTCACGTATGCCGACCTCATCTTCTTCTTGTGCCTCTTGCGCCTTGAACTTGCCGATGGTGGCTGGACGCAAAGGTACTTGGAACAAGATGTGAGTGACGAGGATCCGTTGCTTGACGTGCCGAATGCGCAAGACATCACCGCAAGTAACCTGGCTATCCGGACAATTGCAAACCTGTTCGACTGCGCAGTGGACGCAATCGGCCTTAGCGGATGGCTTGTCGGCCTCAGTGCAGACATCGATGGCACGGAGCAGCTTCTCCAGGAACTCAAGAATGAAATCAGTGCTACAGTGGAAGGACTATTCGAGGCCGAGCTGTTAACGAACCTCCTCGGCAGCGTCAAGAAGACCGCGGCAGTGTTGGGAGAGCAGCAGCGATCTACTTTGAAACGCAAGTTGCAAGCCGACGACGACGAGTCGGTTGAAGACAAGCTTATGCCAGTCGGCGGTCGACCTGAGCCTCCTCTCGCACGCACATGGGGTACAAAGGAAGGTCGAAAGAGCAAGGCGGTGATTGCACAACAGAAGAGTCGAGCGGTGGGTAAGTACTCATTCGAGAAAATCAGGATCTGATCTTGGCGAACGATACCTAGCTGGCATTGCAAGTATCACAGCGTGCGTCGCATGCTCGTGACTTCTTGAGTGTGAGCACCAGCGGCAAAGAAGGAATCACGGAGAAACTTTAATCGCCATGTTTCACGTCCTGCCAGATGTTCTCCCGACTTCGTACCATAGCGCTGTTCGCCGAGCTGCTCCAGCTTTCGAGTGTCCTCTCAAGCAAGCACCACCCGAAGGCCAAGGACCTCGTCCATACGTTTGTCAGAAAGATAACGTGGTTCTGCAGGTGTTGACACCCATGTCAAGGCCAAGACCGCTCCTCACCCGTTGCCCAGGCGCTTTGCGTTGGAAAAAGCATTTCATTCATCCTGGCGTGGAAGGCTGGGCAGCGTAACTCGACGGATGGACACGAAGAGTGGCTTCGAGCCGGTACTGCCGATGAAGGGCAGATCAAGCTAAAAGACTGTCTTTCGTACGATGAGATGATGTTGGTCTCGCTGCTCGAGACTAGTGGTCCTACACACTTCATCGACGACGGCGCGCGTGACAACGTGAGCGAGCTCGATCCTTACACGCGTCATCAAGGTCGCAGAGTCATCATCGGTATGGTCGGTGCACGCTTTGATGCGCCAGGTCAGATGGATAGCGCACTGTGCGAAGCGCCAGTGAGCAGCCTGCGCCCTCAAGATTCTCGTCTGACCGAAATTTCCCGAGATCACATCCACGCCGCCGACTTTGACGCTAGCTTTGTTGACGAGCACGCGGCGGATGTGGAATGTGTCTACGACAGGCAGATGTACGCCCACGGCATGCGCCTGAGCATCGAGACCGCTCTTCTCGAGGCGGAGGATCGTGCGGCCGCTGCTGGCACGACGGCACATGTCTTCATCGCAGGTCTTGGTTGTAGCTCACTGCCTCGAAGAGCTCGATCTCCGCCATGTGAGCACAGTCGAGCTGATTTGGGCAGACTGACCTACGAGAGAGAAGCAACTCTGCATCGAAGCGGGCAAGAAGCACGACATTAAGGTCCTCGTGAGCAGCAAGAGGCCTCCTTGCACAAAGCTCGACACAAACGAGCTACTGGTTGGTGTTTGAGTCTGGGACAGCAACTCTCTCCCTGGCAATGAGCACTGGACCGGCGCACATTTTCCCGCCTATCTCAGCAGCAGCGACGATCCTGCGGCAGCGTATCGCACGACCCGTAGGTCAACCCGTTTGAGCACTGTATCACACTGCTCCAAAGTCGCGAGCATCTACCAGTGGACGTTGCAGTTCTCAAGGGCAGAGTCCTAGCGGATGCGTACGATGAGGGATGTCTCTCAACAGAAGAGGGAAGGGCTTTTCAGGAGCGGGTTCTGAGCGAAGCAAAGGCTGATGCCGTTACGTCTATCGCGGAGGATGTGGCTAGCTTGATCGATCCTTTGGCGGATGCTGAGACAGTCGCATTGGTCAAGGCTGTTTTGGTACAGGAGTCCAAGAGCTATGCAGTAGAAGACGAGGATGGTCGTGTTGTCTTCCGTCGTCGAGCTTTCGTCGCTAATGCGGAAGGTAGTAAGCGGCTGAAGCCGTCGTAAAGTGAGAGAGGTGGATGCCTTGCGGCTTCATGCTTGCGAAGGTAAATTTCTATGTACAAGCTGAGTGAAGCGCTCTACAAATCATGCTGAACACGTCTCTGCGTGACGTGCTCTGGGGCACCAGGCCAGGCTCACATCCGCTGTAATAAACATAGCGAAGCTACTAATCAGGCTTCCAGCTGTCGTTCTTGCTTGACCCACAGACACGTGCAACAGCTGTTCCACTCTCGTAAGGATTAACAGGTAGATGATCAAGATCTCCAGCACGAAAAGGACACATAGAAGGCAGCCTTTTCCGGGTACGGTACCACGCCGGGTCGGCAGCGGGTCGTGGTGCCCTCGGTGGTTCCCAAGACGGCCGGCTGGGCGCATGAGACGAGAGTCGCGCACTAGGCCTAGTCTAGACTGATGTGATCTGCACCACGAGATTGTGAGATGGTCGGCACGGACTGAGAGCAAAGCCGATACCGGGATCAAGACAGTAGTCACGCAGCAACAACAAGAACAAACGCAACTTCGCTCGCTTTCGGTCGAACTTCCATCGACAGACAGTCGACACGAGCTCCGCCGTCATGTCTGCAGCGGCCCACACGCCTCAGAGCCCCGAGCAGACGACCGCCAAGCGCCTTCGCAAGGGTACCAAGAGCTGCATTGAATGTGAGCCTGCGACGCCGCGTGCCTGACCAGCCAGCAGAGCCCAGGATTGATTTGTGCGCACAGGTCGGCATCGTAAGATAAAGTGTACGTGGCAGTCGAATACAGACAACGTCTGTGTCAATTGCACAGCCCGTGGGCGTGATTGCGTGCCACAGATATATCAACGACGCTCGGTCAAAGTCGACAAGTTGTCTTCTCGTGACCGCATCCACCGTCTGGAGCAACAGATAGCCAACTTGACTGCAGTAGCGCAAGGACACATCCAGCAGGATTTGGGTTCCACATCACCGCCAGAAGAACATGCCAGCGGATCAGAATCGCTCGACGACGACGACTATGACCATACGCATGTGCCAGCGTCTACACCACCCACGCATCTGAAGTTCTTATTCGACAACGCTTTGATCGGACCCAGCCGGCATAACGACGAGTTCGCTCACGATCTGAACAGAGCGAGATGTTCCCCACGGTATCTGGACCATGCAAAAGCAAAGCTGAGGCGGCTAATACCGAACAAGGACGACGTCCTCGTCGTCTCGAACTACGCTGAGCCATGGTAAGCAGCTCTCACGGCCGCCGTAATATCAGTAGCCTAACGTCTGGCAGGATGAGGTTGTACAAGGCGTTGTTCCCCTCTGACAGCAATATCGGCACCAAGGATCACTTCCTGTCGCGATATGAGACTGCCCTGACGGAGGATTACCACCCCGTCCATCTCGCCAGATTCCTCCTCGTGTTTGCCATCACCGCCAGGCAGGTGCCACTTCACGAGCAGGTCAGTTCCGAGCAAGTACGGCGTTATGTTGAACCTTGGTGGCTAAGTTGTGTTAGTCACTCAAGCTGCCAGGCTGGAAAGATGTGACCGCGTATGTGCACGATGTCTCACAAACAGTAGAGTCTACGGTCGTCTCAAACGACGAGCTCGCCAGCACCGTCGAAGGGCTAGACACGATTGTAATGTACCTACGACTTCAGCTCGGTGTCGGCAACATCAGAAGCCTTTGGCTAAGCCTCCGACGCACCATTGCTATTGCTGAGCTGGTTGGCCTGCCCCGTGCTTGGTATCGTAGCAGAAATGATGGGCCTGATCATGCGCTCTCTCCGCAGACTGGTGAGTCAAAGGATCGAAGCTCGAACAACATGCTTTATCCCGAAATAAACACTGACGCCATATAGACTATTCCGAAGCCGAAAACAGGAGAAAGCAGAAGGTCGCTTTGTGGGAAGCTATCTGCTCGACTGACAGATTAGCATCAATGATGTTCAACCTACCTGCTGCGACGTCCACTCATCGGTTCCCACGCCGCGAGATCACCACCCCAGCCGGTGAGATCTTGGTCCAACCTTACATGTTTCAGCTGGCAGGCATCGGAATGGGCGTTCAGGAGCTCGACGAAGGTTACACGCTGGGGCGAGATGACGACGAGATGTTTGAAAAAGTGCTCACGATCGAGCGTCAGCTACGCTCGTTGAAAGCAGAAACTCCAAAGGTATGTCGCTTGATTCTGATCACTGCACATACTGATTTGCGATGCTTTAGCAATGGTGGCGGGAGACAGACGAGAACCTATCCGCAGATCTGCTTATCCAATTCTGGCATTACTACTTGACCGCCAGAATGCATCTCCATGCAGCAATGAGCGAAGACGACCACGATCAGTACGCATATAGTCGAACCGCCTGTAGAGAGGCCACCGAGAGCATGGCTCGCCGATACCCTACCGTCAGGCGATTACTTCCCACAGGGTTCTTCATCTACCGCATCGTCGACATGCAGGTCTTCACTGCCGCATCATTCTTATGTCTGTCGTACATGAAGCGAAGTCGACAGGGTGCGCCAGCTCTGGACGGATCGAACGGTTTGGTCTTTGTCGAGCAGATCGTCGCTACAATGGACTCGGTCGCTGGGCAACCAGGCTCCGAGTTCGTCGAAGAGGCATCATCCGCGATTCGGTCTCTTCTGGCCTTGATTAGGGATCCTCATGGGCTGTCGAACGACTCCCGCAGCCTCGAATTACGGATCCCGCTGCTCGGCAAAATCAGAATAGGACGCAAGCAAGCACCACAAGCCCCTCAAGTCCCACAGGCAAACCTTGTCGACTATGCCACCGGAGGACCACTTCCATCGACGAGTATTCCTCACGCTGACATACGAATACCCGCGAGCGACTGTGGCATGTCG
This sequence comes from Dothistroma pini CBS 116487, assembly GCA_002116355.1. Classification (NCBI taxonomy): domain Eukaryota; kingdom Fungi; phylum Ascomycota; class Dothideomycetes; order Mycosphaerellales; family Mycosphaerellaceae; genus Dothistroma; species Dothistroma pini. The sequence goes on from MWSO01000109.1 coordinate 14,554, forward strand.
CAGCCGATGCATGAACCTTTCAATACACACATGACCAACACACTACCGTGGCTCATGGAGCTCGATATGAATCCGTCATCGCTGCAAGATCCTTTTTTCTACCAGGATTCGACCCAATTCGATCAATGGCTAGGTTTCAACTAGAACATGGGCTATTGAGTCTCGCGGATGACCACGACGGGACATGGCTGGTTTAAAATTATCGAGCAGGTCAACAGCACGGTATCTGGGTCGACGAAGCAGCAGCACTCAGAAGTCGTGACATCTGTGGGGATTTCCGACTACCTTTTGTCGCTATAACTAAGCTCCAGCAAAATGTGCGCCGGCTTCGAACAGCAGCACACCCGACACAACATCGTATCATCATAGCTTTGTCCGGCGAAGCACTTATTTATGGACGCTCAGCCGCAACACGCTCCGCGCTTTCTGGTACCCTCTCTTGCGCATCAGGCACGTCACCACGCCCGATCACAGCCTCATCCTTGTCCAATGCTCGCTGTCCAGCGTGTACTGGATCGTGTGGGTTAATGGTGCTTTGCGAAGTGGTGTTCAAGCCCTCGGTGCCGCCTTCTCGCTGCTTGCTACCATCGTGCAACTCCTGTGAGGTCTGTCCTGAAATTGGCTTGCCGAGACCTGCGTGTACATCCGCAGATGTGGAACCGCCGATGGTGTCTTGGGCTGCGGTTGTGCCGGAGCCTGGAACGGGTGGTACCTCGTCGCTGGGGTTTGGCTGGAAGGTCTTCGAGGTTGGAGCCGTGCCGGCGGGGAGGGTCTATGCAGGTACGTTAGTGGATTGTACGTGGATGAGCAGGACGGTGATTATAGAGTCTTACCTGTGCACTGAACTCAGGCACTTGGTCATTGCCCACAAGCTTGCCTGGCTGGTGCTTGTTGTTGGTTGCTGGCTCGTTGCCGGACGCTTGGTTGAACTGGTCTTTGCCGCCTCCAGGCTGATTGGGGCCGCCGGTCGAACTTGGGATGTGAGACATTTCTGAATGCTAATATGGTTGATCTTGGTATGGAGTATATAATTGTTGTTATACAAGGTGTGTGAAGCAATCGTTGACATTCAGCTCGCGTGACTGACCTGTTGTGATGTTAGACCCCATTGACTTCATGATGACCATTAATGACGCTAGAAATTCAATGATGCATTACATATGCAGGTCCCAAGACTGCCCCACTACAACCACGACCTCCAACGGCTCCGAGAAGAAATTCAATCGCTACGCTATTCCGGCGTGAGTTGATGTTTGAAACTGTTCACTTTTAAAACATGGCTTGCATCAGACACCAGGTGGGGATCAAGGAACCAAGCCTCATCTATTGACATGTTGAACTCAATCCAGCTGTGACTGCATTCATCGACTATTCCAAGATACTGTCTCTCTTGCTGTCGTTGTTGTCTCCAAGCCTTGCGCTTGATGCTTCCACGCATCCAGATACCGACCCTGACATTCTTCCATCTGGCGCTCTGCTTCGCTTGGGCCTTCTTTTAGGCGGAAAAGGAACAGCAGTCGATGCAACATTCCCCTTCTTCCCATGCGTGACCATGACATGATCACCAAAATGAGCGCACTTCCGACCAAACAGTGTAAACGCATTGCGTTCCATGACAATATCGTTTTCCCAAACTTTCCCCCAATATGATCGCTGCTTGTCAAGCCAACCATGAGGGAAGGCAATCATCTTCTGTTCAGTGGCCTTGAATGTCTGCTCGAACAAGGCGTGCTTCGCTTCGCGATGCGACAGCACATGCTGTTCGACGCACGCAGAACAGATAAATGCCTCCTCGGTGGCTTGGTTTGCGTGCTCTTCGAGATGCTTTGCGAGTGGGCGTACGCAATTGCTGGCGCAGGTCTCCACTTTTACTGTCATGACTTTGTGCGAGCAGGCTAGTTTGTGGACTAGAGCTCCCTTGATACAATGCTCTCCAATATGTCCTTGCATGAACAGAGACTCTGAATCGGCAGCTGCTTTATCGCCATGTTTTTCTCCGATGGCCTTGGGTTCACACTTCTTAGGTGCTGGAGGCGTTGCAATGTTTGAGGTTGAGTTCCCCTGACTGGTCGAATACGCTCGAGAGTGAACACTGCCCGGTGTGAATAATCCATCTGCCAAAAGAGTCGGCGGGTCTCTGGTCGTGGCTACCCGGCCGGGCTTTTTGATGGTGAGTGTGGTCGGCGGACGTGGACCTGGGAGATTCGGTGGACGTGTAAAAGCACAGCCATTGCGAACCGGCTTGGCCGGTTTTCGTGGTGGTGGTTTCGTTGTCATCACTGCAGACGAAACCGGTGGTGGCCTCGGAACGGTAGACTTGAGCTGTGCTGAAGGCCGTTTACTAGGGATCCTGGATGCCCTGTTCGACAGGTGTTCCCGGATATTTGCTGTCATTGGTGCCATTGTGCTGATTTTGTTTCCCGATAATTATGTTGTGGTTGACGGATCGTGGATAAGCATGCTGGCGAGCGGCGTGGTGCAGGTGATGCACATGGCTGTTCATTATTGAGCAGTGAGCATTTACACATCCTTTGAGGAGAATGGGATTCAGAATAGACCTTCGCACAAAAGGGATGCCGTCGTCTGAGACAAAGCGAGAGACTTTGTAAGACAAACCGATTGCTGGCTTGTCTACAGAGGACAATAGGATAATGTGGCATGTACATGTCTCGCGTGTAGTCGATGACGAACTGCAGTCGCCAGGTTTTGGTGTGGGTGATAAGAGCAGTCGTCCTGCTTCGATGCGTACACGACCGTGTGCTTGTTGTGATTCGTGGATTGACAGTGACGACTCCATCCAATCACGCATATGTAGCGACGCATTCAGCTAGCACTAATGTCGAAGTCTAAGAAGACGTCAACATCTCAAGCAAGACCGGTGCTGCACCAAAAGATGGAGAGCTCTTGCACAGCGTCGTCCATTGTGACGAGTACAGTAAGCTATCGGACAAGGCGTATTGTAGCTGTCTGACATGCTTGAGCGACTGCGGGCCCTTCGAACTCTGTGAACAATGCTTCGCTCTTGGATTTTGTCGTCATTGAACACGACGTAGAGCTGATTTTTGAAGCCGTGGAGACTGAAAACAAGCGATACTGCAAATTTGACACTGCTTCAGCGCGATTTCTGCTTTCATGCCTCCGCTGCGAAACTCAATTCCAACCCGGGATGACACGGCACATGATGTCTTACCGAGGATTCATTCCTCCACTGAAGAGGCCGATCGTGAGGAATCTCTGCGCCACGACTTCGAACAGTTTGTTAGGCAACAGAACCCATCTTCATACGCGAGGAGTGCACCATCTACCTTGCTGGCATTCACCAGCCTGGTCAGACAGGACCTGGAGACGTGCAAGCCAGCAAGATTAGTGGACTTGGAGGCAATTGACCGCAGCAAAGCCAGGCCGAGCGCTGCAACAAGTCGGCCCAGAGAGTGCAGAATCGAGTTGAGGAGAAGAAGACGCGGACTCCTGCTCAGAAGCGTTGCGTAGGACAGTAGAGGCAAGAGGCAAGTGAGGGAAATAGGCAGGCAAAGTCCTCAGCGAGGCACGTGCTGACATCGCACAGGTGGAGCAGAGAGTTTTGAGCGTCTCGCCAGCGCTCGGCCCGGGTCGTCGGTCGTGCCAAGGATCGTGCTGCCACCCCCGGCAAAGCAACGAAGAAAGTGCACAACAGCTAGGAGGAGGCCGCGAAGAATGCGGAGCTGAGGATGGCGAAGACCGAGGAGGAGAAAGTCGAAATTGAGGCCAAATGGGAGGAAATGGCCGACGACGAGATGGATGTCGACCAGAATGAGCAGGCTGGTGGTTACTTGACATAACCCATGGGCCTGATTACGTTCCGGCTCAAGTCGCAGTAGAATCCCCGACACATTGCGGTCCTTGAATTTGCGTGTACTGAGTTGTAGCGGGCGTTTGGAGGCGTTTTTTTCGCGCTAGGGCGTTAATGATGGATTGAACACCAACAGGAGTGGTTGAGTTTGCGAACCTCAGGCGCCTGAAAGTGACATTGTGAAGTGGTACTGGTGGCTATCGGAGGGATGAAAGCGAGAAATGCATGGTTGATTGAGCGCCGGAGATGAGCTTTTGCAAAGTGCTTGAAATTTTGAAACTTTGCTCGGGAATGTTGAGGCTTCTTTGGTTGGCCTTTGTCGTATAGCTTTGCGTATGCCCATAATGCTGCTCTTGATCCTGGACAGCTCATGTCCTCTCTGTTCGACGACTCGTGGCTTTACGTGCTGTATCTCCGCCATTGAGGTTGTTCATGGCACTGCGTCCTGTATGACTGCCTCGCTCTTTCAGGTCCTCGAGACGCCTTGGATTCTAGCCTCCCGTTGTTCAGCATCCTTCTTTCTGATCACTTCCCGGCCCCGCAGGCATTTCGCCTTACGTGTCTGACTCCATCTTCACAGGCTTTGCTCCTGCATACGGATCTGTCGCATCCTTCATCCTCTCTCGCATTCGCGTCGACATCGAATGGGCCATCGTCCAAGAAGTCCATATCAACCGTCGTGGAGCGTGTTGCTGACGCGGCGGAGCTCGTAATGATCCAAGCAGCAAAGATGCCTCTGGTGCGGTTGAGACAGGAAGTCTGAGGAGGAAGAGTACAGTAATCAAAGGATCGTCTGGTGTGAGGCTGCGTCGAAATGCGAGCGAGGGCCGAGGGGCCATCAATGTGTCCCCTCTGCACTGTCTGTGAGGACACGCGAGTCTCGAGATGCAGGTGCAGTGTCAATGCCGCCTCCCACGGCCATGCCCTGCAGAGATGATGATCGAAGAGACGTCTGTACGGCTACATGTACCCGCGTGATTGACTTGGAATTGACGTATCGTTCACAACCGGAACATGTCGAGCACACTTTGTGCATCCTTAGTCAGCCTACCGCGCTCGGAAGCAGGATGTCCAGCCATGCACCGGGCAAGCACACGACCAACTTCCATATCGCTTCTCTGCAATCACCGTATCCACACTGTCGCCCATTATTACCGAGCGCTAACGGAGCGTTGAGGACATCGTCTGCGCACTTCACACTTTGCCTGCTCATAGCATAGGACGGCGGCAAAAGAAGCATACAGCATGCCAAACACCACCAACGACGACAAAGGTAAGTCATCTCGTGCTCCGTCTTCCTTGGCACAGCCAGTCAGCCCAGCGCACATCAGTCTCGGACGCGGCGGAACTTGACACGACTGAGCCGGACAATTCCCATTTCTCATCAACATACATATAGAGCCGCGTCCCGGCCGCGCGTGCCCACACTATGCTGTTCAATTTTACTACTACCCTTCTTGGCCTCAGCTTTGCCGGCAACATCTGGTCCATTCCCAAGCACCGCAGGACGACGACCATCATGGTCCGAAGAACGTTGCTGTTGTCGGCGACGATCTTAGGCATCACTTTCTTGTTCTTCAGCTTACAATCGTTGCCCTCAGGCCAGGCGCAGTTCACTCATCTTCCCAGGCAACGGCCAAGGTATCAATGGAATACTACGGATGATAGGTTGCTCTTTCAACCGCCCTTACGAACGGCGGGGAGGCATATCATAGATGCTGATGGCCAGAGAGTGAAATTGGCCTCTATCAACTGGTACGGTGCTAGCGATATCTTCTTTGTGCCGGGTGGCTTGGACTTCCGGCATCGTGATGAAGTCGCCGCAACGATCCGTGAGATGGGCTTCAACTCAGTGAGGTTCCCATACTCGGATCAGATGGTCATCGAGAACCCCATCGTTCCGCCTGAGGTGATCTCGGCGAATCTGGACCTGCTGGACAAGTACGATTTGAGTCAAAATGACAGCCTGGCACAGTCTAAGGAGCTTCAAGGGCCACGTGCTTTGGACGTCTACTTTGCGTGCGTCAAAGCAATGACCGATGTTGGTCTTGCCGTGATACCAAACAATCACATCACGAATGCTCACTGGTGTGATGGCATGAATCTGTGCGACTCAAGCTGGAAGAACGATCACCTCGGTCCATTCTGCAAGATCAAGCAGACTACAGACTCATGGATCGATCACTGGAAGACAATCATGGAACCACTGGCAGACAATCCCCTCGTCATCGGAGCTGATTTGCGCAATGAACCTCGAGGGCTCTGGGGGACGATGACCTGGAACATGTGGGCTACCGCCGCAGAAAAGGCCAGCGAGGCACTTCTGTCAATCCAGCCAAACTGGCTCATGTTCGTCGAAGGAATTTCCTCCGCCAATGATTGCGGTGGTGCGCGTTCTCGCCCGATCAAACTCTCCGTCGCGGACCGACTGGTCTACAGCAGTCACGTTTATTCCTGGTCCGGCTGGTCCACGCTCGTTCCCTACGGTAAACGTCCCTATCCTTCATTCGCAACGGATATGGACAAGAACTGGGCTTTTTTGATTCGCGGGAACATTGCTCCCGTGTGGGTTGGTGAATTTGGTGCACCTCACCATGCAGGAGAGCAGGATCGCCACTACTGGGACAATCTGATGAAGTTCCTCGAAGAAACTGATGCAGACTATGGATATTGGGCATTGAACCCGAGAAAACCTGAAGGCTACGATAACGAGACATATGGATTACTTAGAGATGACTGGGAGACGCCGGTCGATGACTACCGCCTCGCTGACCTCAAGAAGCTGATGAAGCCTCAAGTGGAGCGATCCGCGCGATTTACTGTTCAATATTAGAATGAATGGATCAAGACATCCTGCTTCGGTACCGTGCTATATACCACTCTGTAAGATGTTCATCGATTTGATGAGGTGCAACAAAATCATGGGTATCTTTCTTCAGTCCAGAACTCCTGCCACGCCAATCAAGCAGCCCACGTGCGACCGGCAGCCAGACGCAACCAACGTCGATCGATCAACCACAACGCCAGGATCACCGCACGAGGTCCTATAAGCTCTGTCGTATTTTACTGGTCATTCCCATTCTTGCCTTTATCGATTGCGTCCCTCCATTGTCGTCCCCAGACTGTCACACACCACGTCCCGAATGCGCCCAGGAAGACGAAGAGCGCTGAAATGGTGCTGAACCAACCTACGCCGATTGCGTCGACAATGGGAAGCACAGCGGCTGAGCCTGCGGCGCCAAAGAGGTAGCGCATGAAGTAGTTGCCTGCGACGACTTCGCTGGATCGTTTTTGCATTACGTCGAGGCAGTAAGTCTGTCGATCTCGTCAGTATCACGAATAATGCCACTCTACGAAAACGGATACGTACATTCAACGACGGAAAGCAGAACAATTGCGCCACGCCCTGTAAGAACATGGCAATGACTGGCAAGGGTATACCACCGACCTCCTTCTCAATACTCCAGCCGTAGACGATCATGCAAGCAGGAATGACAATTCCCATCGCGATGAGACAAGAGTGAAGACGATCCTCTGCGACGCGCTCGTCGCGTTTGTTGATCCATTTCTTGACTACACGATCTGCCCACTTGCCGCCGAAGAATGTTCCGAAGAGGTACCCGCAGCCGGGGGCAATGTAGAAGAGGCCGGACTGAAGCGGTGATGTCAGGCCGAAGCGCGGGTTGAGGACGTATCGGATTGGGGTTAGAAGCTATTACATTGAGGAGTCAGCAGATGGACAGCGTCAAGAAGAGACAGAGTTGTGCGGTCGTGACAGGGCAAGCGACATCTCTTCCAGGAGAACCCCATAGAGTCCAGTCGCCTTATAGGACAACTCAGCCGTCTAGAGAGGCATCACCAGCCCAATCACGACCGCATTTGTCCCCTTGAACAGGCTTACCGAGTACATGTTAAAGACGAGAGAGGAAGAGGCCAGGCCGATGATGATGAGGTTTGGATACTGGAAGAGGAAAAGGACTCGCGCCGGGTTGACCCAGGTCCAGAGTTGCTTAGCTTTCTTCGCGCGGCTCAGGCCGACGAGATCGTCACTCCGGCGACGGTGGATTGTCTCTGGGAGGAGAAAGATGACGAGGATTGCGCTGAAGCCGGAGAGGGCAGTCTGTAACCAGAAGATGTCGCGCCAAGTGACGAATGTGACGATGATGCCGCCGATGAAGGGACCCATTGCTGGACCGATCAAGGTGCCTGACATGAACCAGCCGTATGCGGTACCTCGCTCAGTAGGTTTGTAGATGTCGCCGATGACTGTCCCTCCGATAATCAAAAACGCGGTTCCTTGGAAGGCGGTCAGCATTCTGAAGACAAAATAGGAGGCCAAGTTGGGTGACAGAGCGGTGCCAATGCTGAAGGCCGTAAAGGTCACGGCGGCTATGGATAGCGTCCACTTTCTGCCGTAGGTCTGGCCTATGGGACCATAGAAGAGTGGTGAAATGCCCATAATCAACATGTACAAGGCGTTGCTGATGTTGAATATCGTTCCAGTGGTGTTGAAAGTTGCGACGACTTCAGGGCTGGCGGCGAGGATGCTTGTCGAGCTGATAGGGGCCAGGAAGGAGCAGAAGCTCATGATGCAGACGATGAGCATCTTGCGTCTTGGACTGAACTTTTCGTAGACTGCTGACGTTAGTACGGGTTTTATTCTTGGTCTCGAAGAAGGTGATGCTGCTGAGCGAGTGTGTTGTCTTGCGTTGAAACAACCAAGGTGATTGTACAACCTACGCATGGCGGTCATAGCCGTTCCACAAGACAAGCACGCCTGCTGCGGGCAATATTTCTTTCACCATGAAAGAGCAGCCTCCTTCCGTTTCGACTTACTTTCGTCACCTGCTTCGTAATGCTGACCGTGGTCGTGGTGGACTATCGCAGCATCATGCGTTGATACGTGGGATTGAGCGTGGTGCAAACTGAGCCGATGGTGTTCTAGATTTGCTTCTGAGTATGCCGGACCTTTATTCGCTTCACGTGCGTTCCCATGACCATGACGGTGCTCCTCTTCCTTGACGTGGGTGGACGTTGGCGAAAGTTCAGATTCTTCCTCGACGGCCTCCACTGGCTGCCTCTTTTCGTTATCCATTCTTCTAAGACCCTCCACCATCTGCGGCATCGTGGAGAAGTAGCACTGTCCTTTTGTGAACAATCTCACTTCGTCATTCACAGAAGTGAATAATATGTGTCGAGATGGTTCCGACAAAATTGAGCAAACGATCTTGAATCAATCTGACTCAATCTCACCAGTCGGCGACTTCTGCACAGCCTACAGAAACACTTCGACAAAAGTGCTTGGGCAGCGTCCAGCGTCCAGCGTCCAGCGTCCAGCGTCCAGCGTACAGATTCGTCGGCCTATAGTTGTACCCATCTGTACGGTCAACGCAGGGTATCGTCACGACTCGCCGGCATCGGACGAAGCGTGGAATCCACGCCTCCATGATGGCAGCAATTGGCTGTGAAGGAATGCGCTATCAGCTTAACATAGAGACAGATCCCAGCGAAAGCGGCCAAGCTGCGAAGAGACACGCATAATCGGCACGATAGAGTGAAGACACTTCTTGGCATGCCGTGTTGGTACTGCAGCTTCAGTTTCTGTTTGGCGGCGGAAATCCTCCTTTTCCGCCAGGCACTTCGGCCAAAGAAAGCGCACAGTTGGCCGGCAGCCGAGTATTGTTCAGGTGCTGTACTGCAGTACTCTGGTGCATCCCGTAATGCATCTCTGTGAGCAGGACCGCCGTAGTTGTGTATTGACCAATTGAAGCAATGGGGTTGTCGATGTTGTCGATGTCTTTATTTCTGTGACACGCTCTGGCGGAAAGAGCTGTTGGTTGGGATGTTTCACTTGCGAATGGGAGAAGACGTCCATGCCATCGGTCTGTCCCTGATCGAACGAAGCGTGTTTTGATCATATCGATGAACAAAACGAAGCTGTGAGGTCGACAGTTTCCCTGCTACTCATGTCGTGGGCATTCCTTGGATTGTACGTAATCATGGTCTATGCCTGTTATGTGCAATGGCGATGGCGATGCCGGACGTTTGTATCCCGAAAGTTTGTATCCCATGCCGCGGTTGTGGGTACGATTGGAGAATCCTTGTCACATGAAGATCCATGATGCGGCAGACTTGACTCCACTCTTGCACGCGACATCTATGCCGACGAATTAGATGTTGGTGCGATCATGATCCTTAGAAGAGAGATGCTGTAAGCCGACTAAGCTGAACTGATAGCATCAACGACTCGCTCGGCTGCTCCAAGGCGGCATATTTTGCAGTGGCCTGATACATAAGTCCTTTGTTCCTGCCAACCATGGCAGACTCTGTAGGTATGGAAACGACTTGAGGCCCGAAGAGACAGAAACGACGTTGACAAAGACTTCTAGATCGAGTGTTTGGCCACGCTCTGAACACGGTGAATAAGATAAGACCAGGCTCACAGAAGCCGCCCTCTGCCGATCGACTTGCGCTCTATGGGTCGTATAAGCAGTCTATGGAAGGCGACGTAGCCCATATCGCCGACCGACCATCGTCATCGCCCGGTACTTCGTCCGAGCAGCTGAAGAAAGAGCAAGAACAGTGGGATGCGTGGAAAGCGAACGAAGGGCTGAGCAGGACCGAGGCCAAGAGACGGTATATCGAGAAACTCATTTCCACGATGCACAAGTACGCTTCCACGACACCAGAAGCGCGGGAGCTGGTGGAAGAGCTGGAGTTTGTATGGGATCAGATAAAGAACAACTCGCAGCATTCTAGCTCGGAACATTCATCGCCCTTGCAGACTGTCGAGAGAAGGGACTACATGCATTCTGGTGGAAGCTCGGGTAACAATGGAGGAGTCAGCTCATCTGCTGCGGCTTTCGAGAGCGCCGGCAAAGACAGGAATCAGGGCTTACGGGTGCTGTCGCCGCAGTCCGAGGCCGATGAAGATGAAGCAGCAGAGGACGAGCGGGAGGAGTTCGTTGATGCCCCAATATCACAAATTGATGAGGCTGATCTACAAGAGCCTTCTGAGCCAGGAAACGATGGATCATCTCCAGATCGCTTCGTGGCACCTCGTCGGCCACTACCTTCGGCAGCTGAGAATCGTTGGCGGAGACGAATGGAATCGTCGTTGATCAAGCTTACGACAGAAATCACAGCCTTGCGCGAGCAGCTCGAGTCGAGACGGTGGCTCAACTATCAGCGTAAGCATAGCTGGCTTGGATGGGTCTTGAGATTGAGCTGGTGGGCTGTACAGCTCGTGCTGGCAGATGCTGTCATACTCTGGATTGTGCTCCTGTATATGAGGCGGAAGCAAGATCGAAGGTTGGAAGGCGCTGTTCGAGTATTGCTCGGAGATGCGGTTGCACAGGTGCAGAACCTGGGAACGCAAGTGAAAATCCCCGCGATGCCACGCATAAGGAAGCCGAAAGAGTAAGGGAACGTACGCTCGTGCGCGACAAGAATCTCGCGAGCTAGAGCTCGCTTGTCACACGAGTCGACTTGCAATCGCACCTTACAGCTCGACGACCGCCAAACGAGAATATCACCGTCAGTACCGTTAGCATCATCGCCCCAATGATCTCTTCTTGTTGATCTCTGAGGACAACCCCATGGCGCCCGCACCACCACCACCGCTGGCATCGACGGATCGGGGATGCCTAAGGCTGAGGCCCTCGAATGCGGTTCCTTGCGCTGAGTCGAACCGCCGCTCAGTCGATCTTCAACGACTCCACAGCTGCACCAAAGTAACAAATATTGAGCTGCGCTTGATTTTTGAGCCGTCTTCTGCTAAGGAAGATCTGGCGCACAACTTGTTGCTCGCTGCCTTCGTTGATCCGGGTACTCGCGTAAGGTCCCTGACTATCATCCTCAACGACTGCCTTGACTCCGAGGCTTTGCTGCGCCGCAAAACGCAAGGCTCAGGGGAGGTGGCGGGGTTGATCATGATCTGGTCGAAGACACTACAACCGCTGAAGTCTTGCGTGCTTCCGCTACAAAGATCCGGGCTCCATATCTCCAAGCACACGTGGACCGATGGAGAGGAGATGGTATCATGGCACCACGAACCGTCTGAAGCGGAGAATACGCTTTTATCACCTTGACCGGGAGGCCAGTGGTAAGACCGATGCGATGACTTATGTCAAGCACAGACTGACACGTCACAGATATCGAACGCTACCACGACCTCCGCGACTTCACGGAGAAGGCATGGCCTGTGCCTACAACACCAGCATAAGCAATGACAAACAAGGATGGACTGGATCAGATACGAGTCTTGCATGCGCCCGATTAGCTTTTCTACTCTCCGTCAGGGACAGGGACATCCGCAGCATTCATCAAGATGCTCATGTATGAATAGATTCCCACATAATGTATGCACAGCAACACATTGTCCTTATTCCCCAAAACCTTTACCCATTCGTCATACATCTGCTGCGGCAATGGTCCCGGAGTCTCAACCAGATGCTTTGCGCATTCATAGGTCACATCCGCCGCCTCACTCAACGCTTGCGGCTTCTCCTTCCTCCTAATGGCCTGAGTCTGCTCCTTCGACAATCCTGCTTGCTTCAGGGCAATGTGATGATGAGCATACTGCTCGTAAGCACAATTAAACTTCGCACCAGCTACCAAGATGGCGACTTCCTTGGCGTCGTTTGGGATGCTTCCCAGGGTTGAGAACTTCTTATACACAGCCATTAGGGCGGCGCCAACCTCTTTAGATGCTGTGACGACGGGAAAGGGACCTATCAAGCCGCCGTTGGCGTCGCGGTAGGTCATGGGCGAGCCGGACGATATGGAGCCGCCGCCGCCGAAGGTCTTGGAGGTCATGCTCTCGAGTTCTTGGGCGAAGTGCTTGTATTCTTCGGGTTGTTGGGAGGCTGGAAGGGGTGGGTAACGGTATTGGTGAGCCATGGTTGCTACACAGAGTGTGCGTTTGCTCTGGTGATTTGAGGTCCTACTGGGTCAAAGTCGGATTTATGAAAAGCAGGAAGCAGAGAACACTACTATCCTTGAAAGCGGATCATCAGCTGAAGAGCCGTTTATTACCCTGCCTTCGGTCAAGGTAATCCTTGAATGTGAGCTCACCCCAAGTGAGCTATGTCATTCTTGCCCCATCGCCAGAACCTAAATCGCCGCTGAAGCCAGAGCTTGACAAGAGCAATGCATGTGCTGCTGGAAGCTCCGGAAGTGGTCGCAGTTCATCTTGAGAGTCTCCAAGTCACGCATGCGGTCTCAAAGACGTCACTTAAGATATGAGTCGTTGATACTGCGATTGTCTGGCCGTCTTTTGCGTGGTTGAAGACACGAGTTGTCGCGGCGCTTGGTTCGTCTTCAACCTCTCAAAGAACGAGCGAATTATACCAATCGGGGTAGTGCTTGTGCGAGAGGCAGCAGCGTGGTCAGATTGAGCAGGATACTCGTTTGCCCATGTCAGGCGGAGGGTCCTGGTTTCGACGATCAGGTACCTGTGGCTTTCAGCACGCAAGGCCGACGATTTCTCAAATCATTCAAATGGGTCTGGACGATCAACGTGAGGTTGTACACTCTCGAACGTGTCAGTCTTGACGAAGAGCAGTGGCATAAAGAAGAATGAGTTGTGAAACGAGCATGTGACGTGGTTCTACTTCCAAAACAATGCCGGGAAAGCTTCGGCCCCAATGCCCCTCCAAACGACTCACAATTTATGAGTCGCGTGCAGTGCTTCTGCGTTTCTGTTCATGTTCTGCTTCGATACATAGCACTCTAAACGCAGATATGGCCGACGCAGCTGAGAACGGTCCATCGAAGCGCGCTCTCGAGAAGGAAGCGAAGAAGGCAGCGGCGAAGGCAGCCAAAGCAGCAGCTAAGGCTAACAATGCTGCTCCCACAGAGAACAAGCCCAAGGAAGCTATTGATCCCTTCAAGACGGGCTGGCTAAAGGGTGTCTACAACGAGAAGCCTATCCAAGATGTACAGACACGATTCCCACCAGAGCCCAACGGATATCTACATATCGGACACGCAAAGGCTATTACAGTCAATTTCGGCTTCGCAAAATCATACGGCGGGAAGTGCAATCTGCGCTTCGATGATACAAATCCAGCGAAGGAGGAGGAACAATTCTTCACGAGCATAAAGGTGCCGTGGCATGGGCGACGCATCCAACACTGAGTCGCTGACACGATTGTAGGATATGGTCAACTGGCTTGGTTTCGAACCTGCACGAATTACACACTCCTCCGACGACTTCGATCGACTGTACGAGCTAGCAGAAGAGCTTGCTCGTCGCGGTAAGGCATACGTCTGCCATTGTTCAGCAGAGGCTGTGAAAGCTGGCAGAGGAGGTAAGGAACATGGCCCTCGAAGCGTATGCGAGCATTGGGCGCGTTCGGCCGAGAAGAACCTTGAGGAGTTTCGAGCAATGAGAGACAACAAATACGAGGCTGGTACAGCTGTACTACGCATGAAGCAGTTTCTTGGAACGAAGCCAGAGGAGTACGAGGTGAAGGAGGACGACACGGCAGAGACCAAGAAAGAGAAGACCAAGTTGAAGGCATTGGCGGACAACCCTGCACTGTGGGACGTGGCTGCGTATCGGATCAAGAAAGAGAACTATCACCACAGGACCGGCGACAAGTGGAGGATATACCCTACCTACGAGTTCACCCACTGTCTTTGCGATTCGTTCGAGGGCATCACCCACAGTCTGTGCACTGTCGAATTCGAGACCCTTCGCCCAGCATACAACTGGCTACTTGAGGCTTTGGATCACAAGCTACCTGGCAGCGACGAGAAGGGGCCGATGCAGAGGGAATATGGCCGACTGAATGTCGAGGGCACTATCCTTTCGAAGCGGAGAATCGCCATGCTGGTGAACGGCACAACTATCGGAGATGACAAGCCTGACCCTGTCGACGAAGCTGCAGATGGAGTAGATGAGATCAAGCTTGAAGAGGAGGGCGACGAGGGGCCAGAAACGACCGCCGAAGCAGCGAAAGCTGTGACAAATCGTGCCGGCAAAAAGATTCCTCCTGTCGTGCGTGACTGGAACGATCCGCGTCTCTTCACACTTGTAGCTCTGCGACGGCGAGGTGTGCCACCAGGCGCATTGAAGAAGTTTGTGCTTGATCTGGGTGTCACCAAGGCCAATGCGAATACCATGACTCACAGTCTCGACGCGACAATACGGACATACCTCGAACGAACGGTACCTCGACTCATGTTGGTACTCGACCCTGTCAGGGTTATCTTTGACAACCTTCCAGACGACTATCTCGAGGAGCGTGAGGTTCCTTTCGATCCTAAGGACGCCAAGAAGGGCACTCACAAGGTCCCATTTACGAAGGTGATCTACATCGATCGAGACGACTTCCGAGAAGCAGACGACCCCGACTTCTTCCGCCTGTCGCCTGGCCAGAGTGTCGGCTTGCTGAATGCGGAACATCCCATCAAATGCCTGTCTTTCACCAAGGACGATAACACAGGCAAGGTAAATGAGGTTCACGCCGAGTACGGTCAGGACGTGAAGGCAGGAAAGGCCCGTATCCACTGGGTGGGCGAGTCTGCCTCACATAAGTCGCCCATCAAAGCCGAATGCCGGATCTTCAACCCACTCTTCAAGACGAGCAAGCCAAACGAGCTCGACTGGAAGAACGGTGGCTACTACAGCGATGTCAACCCAGAGAGTGAAGTCGTCTACCCAAACGCGATGGTCGAGTGTGGTTTCCTCGAAATCAAAGCGAAGGCACCCTGGCCGAAGACGGAGGGCGAGTCAGACTCACGCACTGCCGACAAGAGCAGTGTGCGGTTCCAAGGTCTACGGACGGCATTCTTTGCCGAGGACAGTGACTCCACGGAAGGCAAGGTGATTCTGAATCGTATTGTCAGTCTGAAGGAGGATACAGGCAAGAAGTAGAGAGCTGATAATGTGAAAGGGATTAGCGAGGCGTGTGGTGTTGGGAGCTTTGCTCGCACGGGGTATGAATAGACGACAGAGAGACACGACCGTGGCGACCATAGATCTACCTTTATTCGTGGCTCTTGATAGAGCCGGCGAGTACCACGATTGACTGCAATCGAATCAAGGTTGATGAGGACTTCCTCCTTCGTCGTGTTTCCAACGACCACCCACGTTGTATAGTCCACTAGTCGTGGTCTCGAGCGATATCGTGATATATGTAAGAACGAATGCCGTCTTCTGATTACTCACGACTATAGAGGTATCGACGAGCGCGGCATGTGGGGCACAAGCACGAGCATCTGTTCCCTCGACACTGCCTTCCTACGTCGTTAGTATCCTTACACCAACGCTTTAACGGCTTAGCACTTCGCAGACACGATGGAGTGCGAGAGCATTGATGAACAGCGACATTAAACATCGGCATGGCCGCCCGCAGAAGCCTTGGTGGTGGCCGGGTGCTAGGAAATGGCAAGGGCCTAGCGCCGCCTTCACCAGCGACGTCCACAACCACGACCGCAACGCCGAAGCAGATCCAGACAGTGCGCAGTCCCGGGCTCCTATCGCCCTCCGACAGCTCTGTATCGCTTTCCTCGCAGACCTCGAGCACGCCCATATCGACAGACCATGAAGACCTCACCTCCCGCATCGCTCTTGACAAGCATGGCTCCGCGCAGGCAGCGGCAGCGGCCGCGGCCAGCAATCGCATGGTCTGCCCGATATGTAGTGAAGAGATGGTAGGCGCAGCAAAGTCAGTCGTATGGTCAGGAGACTCTGCTAATAGTAGCAGGTCACTCTGTTGCAGTTGAATAGGTAGGTAGGGATATTCACAGACAGCACTAGAGCCGGGGCACATCTGATCGCGGAGTAGGCATATCGACGACAACCATGCCAACCTGGAGGAGGTTGAGCAAGACGAAGCCAAGACATGGTTCAAGCAGCAGATGACAAAAGCGAAGAAGTTCCAGCCTCTGGCACTCATCAATCAGAAGCTGCGTGGCCTCGAGGTCTTCGAGAGCAACAACGATATGCCTGCGCCCATCCAGGCTATTCAGACAGCAGTCGCAGGTGTAAGGGAATTGTCGCCAGCTCCAGCGGCCGTTCGCAAGGAATCAGAGACCCCGGACCCCGACGAGGTTGTCACTCGAGCACATTGGCAACGTCCTCGAGGCTTTGATGACTGCTCTGATCCGCTATGTGGGAAGCGCCTGGGAGCTGCGAATGGCCAGGTCAACTGCCGGCACTGTGGCAGGCTCTTCTGCGAGGAGCACACCATGTATCAGATGAAGCTGTCTCGGTCTGCTAAGCATGAGCCCGTTCGTGGCTTGTGGTGTCGCGTGTGTGAGACGTGCTACAAGAGTCGTGATGGATACAATGATCACCATGGCTTCGAACGAAATCACTTTGAATTCTTCAAGAGTGCAAGGCGGAAGACCGTGGACAAGCAGTACTTGGAGACAAGTCGTCTGGAGACGAGACTCACAAGGCTCACGCAGTTATTGGCTGATCCTCCACCTCCGGACCAGAGCCAGAGTACTACCCACTTGCTATGGTCATCTATATCCGGCAACAAACCGCAGGTACGAGCTCTCGAGCAGTCTGTCGTACCCTGGGAGGAAGATACCAAAGTGCCGGAATGTCCGTTCTGCCAACAGCCGTTCTCACAATACAGTCTACGGCGCCATCACTGCCGCATATGCGGGCGGGTAGTATGTGGTGACCCGAACACCGGTTGCTCGATTGATATCGGCCTTGATGTTGATAGCAGTAAGTGAACGACTTTCCAGACCACAACGCTACCAACGAGCAGCTTCTGACGTTCTCACAGAGAAGAATGGCACGAAGGTCGCTGTCGACGTGCGCATGTGTAAGGACTGTCAGAGAACGATCTTCAGCAAAGCCGACTTCGCGCGCGAGCTGAGCACGAAATCACCGGATCAGCGTGCGTACGAGAACCTGCTGCAGTTCGAGCACGGTATAAGACTATTGTTACCGAAGTTCCAACGTCTTCTGGCTCCATTGCAGGATCCACAGTATCCGCCAACCCCAGCTCAACTGGCGGAAGCTTCGAAGATTCGCAAACGTCTAACAGATGCCTTCACGCAATATGATGTCGCTTCACGCCGCATACGGGATCTGCCAACCACCAGTCCCACTCAGGAGCAACTTCAGAAGGCCATATACTCGAAAGCTCTCACTTTCTTGCATACACATATGCTGCCATTGAAAGCATTGCCCAGAATTCTCAAACATGCAACGCCCAACGGGTCACGAAGCCCGCCTGTTGCAAGCAATGGGAAGCCGCAAGGAGCTTTAGCAGCCATCAAATACAACGCGATTACCAATGGAGGCGCGAGACCAGGAACTAGTCGCACGAGCAGCGAGAGCTCGGTAGCTGTCACCGCACTCGAAGCTGAGGAGAAGGAGCTGAAGAACAGACTCATTGTTCTCGAGGAGCAGAAGTTCTTTGTGTCGGAGATGATTGCCGATGCCAACAAGCGTCGCAAGTTCGACGAAGTCTCGGCCTTGTCACAAAACGTCGAGGATCTCTCGAAGGAAATCGACCAAATCCAGGGCCAGATATCCGGGATGGACTTTGCGGGAGCATATGCTGCTGATGGTGTTATAAAGTGAAATCGAGTGCACCTCGACATTTATCGGCGGCCATTGTCTTCCCATTCCACGGCTCCAAACGACCAGATCCTGGCGGTTTCCGAAAGGGATCAATTCGAAGTGACAAGATTGCATTTGAAGATCTTCCCGCGCAAGCTACTCCTGTGCCACCTGTGGCGCATGCGGGGACCGCCTCCATTCCCGAGTTCACTCCCAGACGGCTTCAATACGGGCTTGCAAGGCAAGACACGTCTTCGAGGCAAGACAGAGCTCGAGCTGCGTCCACTGCAAACATTCTCGATGCCAGGATGCCGGTGGTCTTGGCCACAAAAGCAGCTTGAGGCGCTGACTTGACGACAAATCGCCACGACCTGTGGTATGGCCGCCACAAATTTGATGCAGAACAGGCGGGAGCGGAAGCCAACCTCTGCTGCACCTTTCCAGGCTCGAAGGAATACGAGATTTTCAACGGACGTCGATTGGTATGGTGTGGCTCTAACGGAGAGAGCCAGGCTCGCGCGAGGCGTGACTAGGCCAGGAGAGCAGTCGATCACCCATTAAAGTTGCCATTGGGTCATGAACTTATAGAATCGTCCGAATTCTTCTCTTGGAGGCCATACGTGTAATGAGCAGGGTACACGTATGACCAAACAGGCTCTGCAATTACTATCTCAGTACACTCCCGCCCACTGTGATTGTGCACCGCCTGTGCCTGATGTTGCCAAGGCTTGTTTCCATCTGATCATAAACATTGAATGAAACCCTTGCTTATTCCTTCTTCCTCTACCAGGAACTTCCCTGTCGTGCTAAAGCTTTTGACACTACACCACGTGCAAACACGTGGGTCACGATCCCAGATCCCGACCAAAGATGAGCTCGTCCCACCAAGTGGGAGCGATGTGCGCGCTTGGCGCGGATGTCACTGGATGTCACTGCATCTTCAACTTCTTATCTCGCGGATACTTGGACTCTTCTATCTTACACTTCACGCCCTGGCAGCCAATATGCAGACTACAATATTGGCAATTTCCCTATGCTGCAGCCTCACCACTGCGTTTGTTGCCGAGAGACAATTCGTCGTGCAAAATGAGCATCAGAATGCCAGTCGGCCGAAGCCGGAGGCACTCAAGTTCGACTGGGCAAACATTACTGCAGGCGAACATTTGGATTACAAGCCATGCTATGGTGACTTTGAGTGCTCGCGACTGATAGTGCCACTGGACTGGAACAACGTATCGAGCTCGAACAACATTTCTTTGGCGCTCATTAGACTTCCTGCGAACGTGTCCGAATCCGATCCCAACCATGGAGGCACGATCATTACGAATCCAGGCGGACCAGGTGGTTCTGGAGTACAGCAGGCATTGCAGTTGGCTAAAAAACTGCAGAAATTGCTTGACGGGCCCAAGTACTACGAGATCTTGTCTTTTGATCCCCGAGGGATATTCCATAGCAAGCCACAGGCTTATTGCTTCGACACTGTGATTGACGCGGATGTCTGGTACGAGCAGAAGCGTGCAGCGGGCGGCCTTGATGATGGCGACTACTCTCTCAAGTACAACTGGGCACTGGAGAAGGCTCGTGGTAATCTCTGTGCGGAAGCAGAGAACGGGAAGTTTGAAGATGGTGAGAATTTGCGCAATCATTTGTCTACGGCCTACGTTGCACGGGACCTGCTGGAAATCGTAAAGAAGATTGATCAGCGAAGGGTCGCCAACTTTAGGATTGACACACAGGTTCCGCTGAGCGCAGCCGCCCCTGAAGCAAAAGCTAAGCTGCAGTATATTGGCACATCTTACGGGACCTTTCTCGGGCAGACATTCGCTGCTATGTTTCCAGATCATGTCAGCCGCATGGTCCTGGATGCCAATCTGGACCCGGACAATTGGACCTCGCGATACGAAGCAAGCATTGACGACCATGGAAAGATTCGAGACTTGTTCTTCGAGACCTGCTTCACTAGTGGTTCGGAATGTGCTCTGTTCCGTGAATACGATGAGAGCGTTCAAGATGTCAAATCAAGATACGATGATATGATCGATTCGTTGTACGAGCTTCCTGCGTCGATCACAGGCAAAGGTCGCGCAACTCCTATCACACCAATGGACATTTATCAGGGACTTTTCACTGCGACTTACCAACCGCTATGGTATTTCAAGCTTTTTGCCGAATTCGCAAATCAGCTTGTGACTGGTGTCAATCCAGGTCCGCCGTTCTGGCAGCTACCTGTTCCGAATCGTGAAGCCTTCACAGATGAGTTGCTTATCAATCGATATATGGGCGGAGAAGTAGGTCCAGCTACACACTGCAGTGATGGTCCTGATCTCATCAACGAGAACCTTGCCGGCTATGAGACGTACTTGTCGAACCTAACGCATCGATTCGGCTGGGCAGGCGCCATACAAGCGGACTACAAGATACCATGCTGGACGTGGCCCGCCGCGCTGCGAACCAAGTGGCGCTTTGAAGGACCATGGAACACTTTCGTGTCTATACTGTTCGTCAACAACAGACTTGACCCAGCAACTCCAATCAAGAATGCCAGAAAGATGGCTGCACAATTCAACGGAAGTGTCCTACTGGAGCAGGATGGTGCGGGACATGGAGCACTTTGGCCAGCTTCCGAGTGCATGTGGAGCAGGGTCAAGAACTACATGCAACATGGTGAACTGCCACGTGAAGGGATAGTGTGTCAGGCCATCTGCAAACCCTTCGCCAAGGACAAATGCAAAGGTATCGACGCGGACAATTATCACTTAATTGGTTGAGTGCATCGAGGCACGACCGACAAACAAATACCCGAATAACTTGCCAAGTATCTACCCTTAAATCGGAGTACTGTCCAACCTTCTGACAAACATGGCCATGATATTAGCCAGAGGATCCATCATCTAGCAAGCCTCTCCGCTGAAGAGACGGGTGTTACCACCACCGCGAGCACCCGATGCATCCGTCAATCCGCGAAGTCGGTTCGCAATATCACTGGCGTAGGACGGCGTCGCACCTGACAGGTAGCATGACAAGTTGTCATGACACTCTGGCTTCATCGAGTATGGACCCGAATTGTAAAGCCTCGCAGCCCAATAATGATCAGCCGGCTCAGCCCTCCAACTCGACTGCTGCAAAAGGCTCTTGATGTTCACACCATCCGGACCGTTAAGAGCTCCTTGCATGATCATTCCGAGAATGTCTTCGTGTGGGCACACAGCCTTTCCTGCGCAGGAGGGGCCGCCATGAGACTGTAGCAAGCCGGGGTTGGGACCAGAAGGGCCGAAGGTAGTTGTGGGGGCGCGGATCCAGCCAGTCGATTCTTGCATGACCATCGCGAGGATGAAGCGGGCGTCAATTCCGGTGTTGGCTGCGGCTGTGTTGATTGCGTCTTTGATCATGGGGACTTCACTGCCGTAGCCTGCATTCTTCAAGGAGATGTCGGGAAGGTTGATGTTCCACCTGGGATTCTCAGTGGACTGTATGAGACTGATCAGGGGACCGAAGATGTGCTTACATGTCCTCGAACGAGACCCATTGGTCTTTGGATGGCCAGCCACGGGCCACGGTGCCGTCGCCGCGATAGGCTTGGTATGTCGTTGCCAGATTCGTCGAACGGCTGGTGAGTTTGACTGGCGAGGCGATCGCTGAGGAAGCCAGGCCGAAGATGGCAATGTTCTTCAAAGTTGACATCTCGGAACCCATTTCGAAGTCTTGATGGTATGGTGCTCGGTCTATTGGTCTTGTCTTGGAGGTCGTCCGGTTTGCTGGTCGAATGGTGGGTGTACGTGATTTTGTCCAGATAGTGGCATTTTAAGGTAGACCAGCGGTGCTCTTGAGGACGCTCGTGAGGACGTTATTGGGGACAGTGAAACTGCGTCCCAATCGTGCCTTCTTTGTTGAGGACGTCATACGACTTTTGAGGACAGCTTCGGTTGCTGAGCGTGGAGCTCATGTGTCAACGCACACATCAACGCATCTCCATCAAAATATTGCTGCTAAGCCGCTAAGCTACCACTCTGTATTTGTCGAACGAGGAAGTGTACTGGCGACATCAGGGAGGAACTGGTAATTGCGCAAGATCAATGCGGTGAGACACATCGTCGCTCGATGCCAAATTATCATTATCATTACAAATACTATGTGTTGTGTCCGTAACCGCCTCGTCTCAAGCACGGCATGAAGCTGTGGTATCATCATCCTCCCAAGATCATGATGTCGTGTACCGTGACGTCCTCATATCTCATTAAATCGTCGCTCCCTCATTCAGGACCAGCCTCAGATTCACAGCTTTCTTAGGACAACCTTCCCTCGCGAAGTCACAGCTTCCTCATCACAACCTTCCCTCAAATCCTGCCTTATTGTCCAATCTGTCCACCAACATACCCAACCAATCTATTCGCAATATCCGCCGCATAACTAGCTGTCGCACCCGGCGCGGACAAATCCCCATCAGGGCCGATAGAGTTTACACCCGAATTGTACTTCCGCGCTGCTATGTAGTACTTGCTAACATCTTCAGCTGCACATCCATCAACAAGGTCCTTCAGATTCATCCCATCCGATCCAGTCGCGGATCCTTCCTCGATCATCATGTTAATCATGTCCTTCGAACAGATTGTCAGACCCGCGCAAGAGCCCTTGCCGTCGTGAGATTGCATGAGGCCTGGATTGCTGCCTTGTGGGAATTGTGTGGATTTGACGCGGACGTTGCCGTGGGATTCTTGAATGACGACGGCGAGGATGAGGCGTTTGTCGACGTTGTACTGTGTTGAGATTGAATCGATCGCATCCTGGAGGTTGTCGTTGTCTGAGGGGGTGTTGGGTTGCTGGTCGATGAAGGCTGCTTTGTTTTGGGTCCACATTGTGTCGTAGTCTATCCAGTCTGATTGGGAGGGCCAGCCGGCGGCGACGCTACCGTCGCCGGTGTAGTGCGTGTAGGTGACAGTCGAGTCAGAAGCGCCGGTCGTGGATGGCGCTGGGAGTTCTGATCCTGAAGGGGCTGAGAATGAGGGGAGCGATGGGTCGAATAGGATCGCGCTGAACATGCCATTGCCGGCATAGCCAATCTTGTTACTTGGCGTCGATTGTCGTCGAGCCATGCTGAGGGGGAGAGCCGCCGTTGATGCCACAAAGAGCGCTATGAGCTGCAGTATGCTCATGTTTACCGTTTTCTTCAGTGAACCAAGGATGCTAAAAGAGTATCCGAGAGTTTTGCTGTGCAGGTTCGTCGGAGGACTTTAATATTGCACGAGGTCAGTGAAAGAATGGTACTTGTACAGGTGGTCAGGGTCACTTAGCGTAGTCAGAGCGACATTCATGTATCTGTGCTGGCAGTGATGGACATGGTGTTAGACGATTCCAAGTCATCGATCATGATCAGGAATTTCGATGTGGCGCTCGGCACTCTTATGCAAGAAGTCAGTTCACATATCGTTGCGACAACCTTGCCATAGCGACGTTCCATAGCGACGTCGTCAGGCAATTTGGTACATCAACTGTTCGCCGTGCAACGGACAGCCACTTCCGGGTCGTTGCTTGTGCGCATATAGGGTCACCCGTCTGCCGTTGCGGTACCAAATGGAAGTGATAACATCAAAAAGGTCCGTGCGCAAAGCGTTTTGATCCTGGTATGTATGTTCATACTGTCCTCTTCGGACTCCCTTAAGCTCTAGATTTCGCCGTATTGTCTTATTCACTGGATACCAAGTTTCTGTGCAATGCTCGAGTCAGAATAATACTGCCTCCAATTGTGATTCTCGACGAAGCCGAGCACTTCCCGAATCTTGCGGTTGCTGAGCGGTGCTTCCCACTCGTCCATCTTCCTTGTGATAGGCACGTTCGGACAAGTCTCTTTCAGGAACTGCTCCGTGGGAATCTTGGTCGTGATCGTCGTGTTGGTGGCGTTGAAAACCTGGAACCCCAATTGCGACTTCTTGATGCAGAGGTCACAAATCTGGCCAAGATCCCGAGCATCGATGTAGGACCACGCATTCCGCTTCCTCGTCTCAGGCTGATTAACATACACTTCGAAATCGCCATACTCGTGCGGCTCAATGACATTGCCGATGCGGAGAGCGTAGATGTCAGCACCATATCTACGCGCGAACGTTCTTGCCGTTCGTTCGCCGCAGAGCTTGCTAAGCGCGTAGGAGTCCATCGGGTCGACGTCGTAGTCCTCCTCGAGAGGGAATTGGTGGTAGTCATAATCTCCTTCTGCGAAACAGACACCATACGTTGTCTCTGAACTTGCGATGACAACTTTCTTTACACCCAATTTGCACGCTGCCTCGATTACGTTGTATGTCGACGTGACATTGTCTGTGAAGCACTTGTTGTCTGGGACAATCATGTTCCTGGCAAAAGCACCGAAGTGGATCACGGCATCTGGCGGCGGCTCCGGATAGCCTTGCTCGTAGCCAGCCATAGTGTAATGTGTTGTCAAGGCATTGAAGACTTCGCCAGAGTTTGTGAGATCGGCCTTGAGAGTGAATACACCAGCGTCCTTGTCAGGGAAATCGACCAAGTCCAAGTTGAGGATCTGGGTGATAGCTGAGTGTTCGTTCTAGCTGTCGAGGCAAAATAGAACATACCTTGTGTCCTTGCTTTTGCAAATATGGAATGACATGTCTTCCAGCTTTGCCTGAGCCACCGGTGAAGACGATTCGCTTACCAGCTGCGCGAGGCTGCCGAGCTGAGCCTGCCAGATGCTCAGGCTGCACATCTGCTCTGCCAGAAGTGATGCCGTCGCCGGCAGCTGATGCGGTTCCTTGTAGCAGGTCGATGCCTGCGGGCATGCTGTGTTCCATCTCGGCGGCTGTCGAGGTTACTTACGGTGGTGGGTGGAGAGGAAAGAACTGCAATGCAGCGAGGAGTTTACATTCTTCCATGGGCATGGGCATCGTGGTTGCGATGACGGAGATCTGCTTCTTGGCCCGGTGGTGCATGAATACCCGCTAGCCTAGCTCGCAAGGAGAAGGTCGATTGTTGTTGCTGACATCACCATGTGCGTTGTGGGCCTTGCACAGCTTGCACGTGTCGATCGTCTGGAGATCTTCTGGGGTCCACTGCATCGCCATTGCATCGAACAGGCAGAACGATTCTCCCTCACTCAATGGAAGCGTACGCAGCACCGGAAATCAGATGACATCCATCAGGCTGATGCGCTCGCTTCTG
Source organism: Dothistroma pini CBS 116487 (assembly GCA_002116355.1). NCBI lineage: Eukaryota > Fungi > Ascomycota > Dothideomycetes > Mycosphaerellales > Mycosphaerellaceae > Dothistroma > Dothistroma pini. The sequence goes on from MWSO01000109.1 coordinate 40,086, forward strand.
CAATCAGCTCGCCCTCAGACACATGTCATCAACTCGGCCGTCGTCGCTGTGGCGGCTCCAAATCCACGCTCTTGCAACGATCCGCGGTCATGTCTGAACAGCTGCAGATGCTTCGCCCAGGTCAACGATATCGGCCAGTGGAACAGGGACTTCTGGTTCAACAGCTCCGCGCCGAGGTCTACTCTGCCACCGGGCCAGCAGGGCGATCGCAAGCCACCTGACGAACGGACGATCCAGCTGGGCAAGACGGTGAGAACAATACACGAACGACTGCCAACCCTGCTGAAAGAGCCACTGCCCTCCGACATTCTCTCGCCAAGCATCACGTTGCATCTCTTCCCGTCGACGCATCCGCACCTGCCAACCGTCTCTGGCCGGATCGCCTACATCGCAGCACTATGGACAGCGCCAGTAGCGTGGGGCAGGATGCCACTGATTGGGAATGTGCAGCTTGTCATACTGTCAGAGCGTATGGTGCGCAACGGAGGTAGCGCAGTTGCCCTCGTAAACAGAGATGAGAAGCTCATCGTAAAGTGGAAGACTTGCGGCAAGACAACACATCGTGATGGCACAGGAGGCATCTATCGTGGCATGGGCCTGGCGGCAGCGAGAGATCCAGTCGACAAGATCAAAGGCTTCATATCGAGAAAGTCTGCTGAGGCGGCAGAGCAGAAGGACGCTGAGGAGTTCTGTGGCATCTTCATATTCGAGTTTGACGAGAAGGGCCGACTGGCGAAGCACACGATCGAGCACACGGAAGAGGGTGGGGATTATGATCGAATGACACGGGTCGTCTCGGTGACAGACTGGTTGCTGGGTCGATTCAATGGAAAGAGGAAGGAGGATGTTCCAGCTCTTGCTTGGTGCGAAGAGCGACCTACTGGTGGTGGAATTCAGCTGGTGGACAGGCGATCGCGATATTGATCTTGATGACTTTTGACGATACCCAGGATTCCGAAGGGCGCAAGGGGGATGATGACGGCGTGGCATGAACAACGGACCACGGCGTTCTTGTACATTGACCTGAGCAATTAGTCTCTACTCGACCTGTATATTTGCATAGCCAACGCGACATCCAACCTTCAACGACACGTCTCATGAAGCGATGGACGAGTTGCCTCGATCCTCGCCGAGCACGCCGGACTGCCACCGCAAAGAGATGCACCGCGAGATTTGAGGTCGTGCTCGCCGGTGCACAGTCACTACTTCGCCTATGCAGGCAGCGAGCAGCGCAGCTTCCTGATGGACTCTTGCACTACTCAATCCAACAACGGCTGAAGCATGCCTTTGGCGTCAGTTCTGATTGTATACAGGTCCCGTGGGCTTACTGGTGGCTTAATGTTGGTTGTCCTAGTATGACGCTGCGCCCCCCATTATGCCCAGCTTCGGTATGGACCGCTGCTCTGCAGGACTAGGACCATCTCGGCTTTCGCCAGACCTGCTGCAGAGCACGTGGAAGGTACTGAAACTCATCGTGTCACTCCTTGTAGCGGCCTTCCAAGCCTTTTTCTGACCAGGATTACTGTGAAACAATGTGAGTTCACAATTTCGGCCGGCGACCGGCGGGTGAGTCCTGGTACAAACTAATCATGAACATGGCGTGCGATATAAATATAACCTCAACCTCCAACGCACATCCGCTTGTGAAGGCCGTTTGGTGAAGGCCGTTTGAGTTTCATATCGTCTCCAGCACGCAGTCACTCATTTTACACACTACTCAGCGCCAAATAAACCACGGGTCCATTTCCTTAGTGTCATATTACCAACATCACGCCATAATGTTCGCATCCCAGTCCCTCGTCTTCTCGCTCCTCGCGCTGGTCGGAGCATCCTCTGCATACAGCATCGAGGCACGCCGTACCCAAGGCAACAACGTCACAATTGTCACCCTCGAGAAGAACTACAACTCGACGGGCGGCTCAGGAAGCGTAGCAGCAGCCGGAACGCTACAACCCTTTGGCGGGATCGGAATTGGCTGTGGCATCGACTGGGACAGCAATGTTGGATATGGAGGTCAGGACAATCACCACGACGACCCTTGTACGCAAGACTAACCAAACATCTCAGGTGGCGTGAACGCCGGCTCAGAAGCCTTCGGCCTCGGTGGTGGCTACAAAATCACGCCAGACACGATGGAGATTGGCAATGGAATCGGCATCAATGGCAAGAACAACGCCACTGCGAATGTGCTCTTCAAGGGTAGCACGAATGGAACTTTTGAGCTGAAGTTCGAGTCAACGACGAATTTTGTTTGTGTGCCTTCGAGCAATGGGACGGTTTACTCGGTGGTTTGCAGCACCGTGACGGCGGAGCCGAGCTATGTAGAGGTCAGTGTGTAGATTTATCTTTGGGAGAGGCGGCATATGGAGCACCTTCTGCCATCCTTTTTTCTGTTGAGGTTGATGATGGGATTTGTAATCTCTTGAGATAATCCGGGTTTGCTCCAGCAGTGTCGACTTCTGTGCACTGTAGCGTTTACTGCTCTTACGATCTCGGTAAGAAGCCCTTGGTTTGTCAAAGAGGCTCGTGGCGGTCGTAGGTCTAGATGTGGCCACGTGCTCACACGTTCACTGGATCAACAGAGTCCAATGTATCGTCGTAAATCTCAGGATTCCGATGGCTCACTGGCACTCAGCTTCGTCGAGTGGCCTTGAACGACAAATTGACCATCTCGTAATGTCGTCTTATCGTTCCGGTTGATATCCTTCGGTGCATCAGATCGAGATCGTTCCTACAGCATTGGACTTATCAGTCGGGACACACGAGAGGGTTTGATACCAGAATGCTTTCGGCTGCTGTCAATACTTGGCGGTAGCGCGCTCCGCAGCGAGCCTCATTCCGGTCTGGAGACTCGGCATGCCGTCTACAGTCTCCGACAGAGGCCATTCGTTGGCTCGAAAGTTGGCAATACTCCCGAGCCCATCTAGGAGACTACAAGGTTTCAATCAGGCCTGCCGATTGGACTTGGGAGAAGAGCATCTGCATCCTGCCTCAGCATCATAGATGAGAATGTCGTCGGCTTTGAGATCTTCGGCTTCGGCGCGCATTGTCGGTATGCCGTCCCTGGGTCCAGGGAGGTCGTGTTGCTGTGACAATAACCTAGCGTGCCAGTCTTGGTGACGTTTTCCTAAGAGTGTTTACTTCTCCCTCGCTCCCTCCTCCTTCTCCCTTCTTGCATCACACACACCAGGTAAGTCATCTCACCCCATCGCGCCTGCACATCAAACGCCGCCTCATCTCGCTTCCATCACCTTCATCAGTGCTGTGCCTACAGGCACGGCCCTGGAGAAGGGTCGCTGTTGCCTCACCTTCAGAACGCCACCCTGTGGCCTGAGGCGTTCGATGCAATCAGCGATTGATCCAGCATCGTTGCCCATGCTCTGCATAAGGCGACTATCTATGGCAACAACCATGACTCAATCCGATCGTTCAAGCATCATGTTGAACGATTTGCTGACCCATGCGCGCCCCGCAGAGCCTAGCATACGAACCACAGCAAGCACGATACAATCACAATGTCCCGATTCCAGTACCCAACACCGGAACTTCGGGCCTTGGCCCTTGCTCACCTTGCACGCACTGGAGATCTACCAGCACTTCGAACGATTCGGCCGCCACCGACCGTGCGTAGTGTTTCGACAAAACACATCGCCCACCCAGCCCACCCGATTCCGCCACCATGTAGCTTGGAGAGAAGAATACGAAAGGGTGAAGAGATTGCCGAAGATACCGCCGCCGACAGATCCTAGAAGACAGCAGGAAAGAGAAGAATATCGGAGAGAGGTACGCGATGTTGCGAGAAGACATCATCGCAGGAAAGAGAGGAAGGCGAATTTGCCGGTGGATGATTCGACGATAGTGAGTAAATCCCAGTTCTCGATCCCTGAAGCACTCATGACTGACGGATCATGCAAGATTGAGCTGTCCGACGCGATCGTAGACGACAGTGCCCTCGTAGCAGCGGAGAAAGCGAGGATCGAACGAGAAGTGAAGCAGCGGATCGCCAATGGGGAAATGGAAATCAGCGAAGTCTTACCGCCGAACAAGATGAACCTTGTGACCGACATATTGTGCAAGACCGAGCTGCCCGGGACCAAACCGCCCAAGCCCAAGCCGGTCCAAGGCAGCGAGCTCCTCACGAAGCAGCACTTCGGGGAGAACTTCGAGAAGAACCACCAGAAGTTCGACGACTACATCGCAGCACGTGCGATGGAGTCCCCGGCTGCGAAAGCGAAGAGAAGCGAGCGGATCCGAGAGCGACAAGAGGCGAAAGCAGCAAAGAAGTCCGGGTTCTGGGACACGATCACCTCGACAATCAGCTCGTCATTTTCTCTGACGGCTAATTCCTTGCTTTGGGCCGATACGACGCCACCGACGACGCCACCGACAACACCATCGACGACAACATGACTGAGAGATCTGGACTCCTGTCCAAGACGACCGAAACAGTCACCATATCGTTGACCAGAATGTGGCGAATCCTGATTCAAAAGGCTGGCTTTCCTTGCGCCTAGACTGGACGATTTCTTTTGTTGGGCGAGCCGGCATGTTTCTATTGCCGTGTGCTGTAAGACCTTCCCTTCTCCCCATTCTCTTTTGTGGCTGTTCCCGGACCGAATTCAGTATCCCGCGAGGGTGCCGTGCGATCGACCGAATCCATCGAGGAGGCTGGAGCTGGACCAGTGGTAGCACAACCACTGTGACTGGAGTCTGGACTGAATCGACACGGAGTGGAACGACCACTGCGATATCTCCTTTTTCCCACACGACGCGCACGATCGCGATCGAACCCTAAACCCAGAAAACGTTCTGCCTAGAGGAGTGGCGGCTTCTTGAGGACGGCATGGGCACCAATCAAAAATCGAAAACCAGGACAGCTCTGTGAGAGGCAGACAAAATTGCGGAGGCAAAACACAGCTCGATCAGACTTGGGAGCGGAGTCATTTCTTTTGTTTTACGGATACCGGACGGCGCCGACGGGTTGATCACCGCGGTAACAGAGGTTGAAGACCGACTCCGAGCGAACACTAACCAGCAGGTGCCGTGCGATGGTCTGCCGCCTTCCAGTGGCGTGCGGCGTGAGTAGCGATGATTCCAGATGGATGAGCGAAACCAGGAGCAGACCAACCAGCTCCATCGAGGCAGATTTGAGGTGCGTTGTGCATGACACAAGTCGCATTTCGATTCTAGGCTGACACTGAACAATTCTCTCCCAGACAACATTGATGGTCTCGGAGGCCTACGACTCTCGACACAGCAATTCAGTAATCTTCCGGCCAAGACGGTGCTGGACATCGCTGCGATCCTCCTGGCGCGTTGAGGCTCACCAGGCAAAATGGAGGATCATGTTGATGGCGTCGGTTCTGTGATATGGCGGCGAATGAAGTGCGGTGGCAGAGTATCGACTGAGATCCACTGGGAGGACGCGAGCGAGACCTTGCGGGGACGGTCGGCCGTCAGAGCGAAGATGTACCTAACTACGTCGCAAGATGAAGTTGCAGTTCAGGCCGCGTCAGAACAAGGTTCTCGCTCGGCAAATCCTTCCCAAAAAGTGTTCTCATCACAACAGCGAATCTCTGTCCTCGTCCTTGTTCGACATTTTGTCCAATACATCACCTGCTGTGAACTCCATACGCTCTCATAGGATGTGGTATAGCCACATGTTGCTGCAGCTGGAAGTAATATCGCTGGAAGGCGCTGATGTGAGATGAGAAACTACACGGGAGAAGCTACAGGACCAGGACTGGAAGAAGTCGAAAGGCAGCGGTCCATGGACCGGATCTAATCATGTTTGGCGGTCGTGATGGGGAGCAAAAGCAAGGAAATCTAGAATATGAGGTTCGAAGAAGGAGATGGACGTTCGCACGTGCAGACAATGGTTCAAGAACCTCTTGAACGTGAGACTGGGTCTCAAGGAATGGCACATTCTTGATTGCAGGTTGCTTTGGGTCCATGCGGACATCGACGTTTTGTCGATGAGACCAGGCTGGCCTGCTTCTGCCGGCTTTGCTGTCGTGGCAGGCTGCTAGCTTCGCACTGCAGCAGCAATTGAAACAGTACCAACTCCCACACCCTCAACCATCCCTCCTCCCCTCGTCACGACCCTGCTCGTACGAATCCCCAAAATTGTCCCCATACTCCCGCACTCCATCCACAGCCTCGCTCGTATTCTGCTCCGCCTCTCCAGCCTGCTCGCCAGTCCAGTTCGCAGCTCCTTCAACCGATTCTCCAATCTCTGAAGGCATATTCTTTACAGTCTTGATGGCGTCCGTGATACCTTCGAGAGCGGAGCGACCGAGCTCTTCAGGTGCATCTTTGACGCCGTCGTAGCCCTGCTCTACGTCCTCGCTGGCGTTGTCGTAGCTCCTCTCTGTGGCAGAATCAGTGGTGGCATTATGCGCAGGGGAGGTGAGGGAGTGGTACCGACGTTGCCGGCTGCTTCACCTGCGCCCTCGCCGACTTGCTCGCTGAAGTCGTCTTGGTCTCTATCGGACATGGTGATGCTTGTGCTGACTTGGAGTGTGAAGATTGTATGGGTCGACACGTTGCTAATTGCTTTGCTTTGTTGTTGGTCAGTCCTTGAAGCTTGGGAGAGTGCTTCTAGCTTCGAATGTCAATTAGTTGCACCACTCGATCGCACGCGCGCGTCGCGTCATTTGGTCACACAACGTTGTGAGTGGCGGAGAGCACATGATCGCTACGTGGGTCAATGTCGTACAGCATGGGTATCTCAAAATCACAAACTCGGCCGCCTGATCAGGACATGCCAAGTGCTACCATCACCGCATGTGCCCAGCTCGCCCACTGCAGATGGCCTCAAGCTCTTCGACGATCCAAGACCACTCCAGTTTGCCATAGTCTGGCAATGCGCCTTCCCGCGGGTCTTGTGTGCATATAGCTAGCACATGCCTGTCGCCTCGCTCGCCGACGAACTAGATTATGACCCTTGTTGCTGTACAGTTGCTTCTCAAGCCTTACTGGCCATCGCTGGTGGCGAAATTTTTGGACAACAGTCGCGAACTCTGGCTTCCACTCGCTGGATAGGCCGCATCTTCGACATGATGAACGCGTTGTGCTTGGTCTTTGTCCGGACAACGATCTACACGCTCTGTAACGCCAGTCAGTAGGTATCAGAAAGATCAGAGGCAGTAGCTGGACCCTACCGACACAATCGATGGCGAAGTCGATTACCCGGACGCCACTCTTCGCGAGCTTCCGTTTGTGTTCCTGTAGATCCATGTTTATGTATCGTCCGGTATCATCAATAAGGCAATGCGTGGTTGACATAAGGTCTGGGCGCATGAGCTTCTGTTGGCAGATATATGTGTTCTGCATCGGCCTGAATTGCCCTTTGTAGTAACCCGGAACGCGCTTGGCGATGAGTTCGGGATATCTATGTTGACCGAAATGCTGCCAATCACCACCTTCATCGAAGCAGTCGTCTGTCGAGTGGTGGCACATGGTCGGTGGAGGAACATCGGCATCCCACACAACCAGATCCACAATCTCCACACGAGCCACGACTGACGATATCGTGCATAGCACGTGCCCGGCGTGGGAACTCCACAGGGTCGACACGCGGGACATGTTCCTTGTGCTCGAGTGACTTTTTCTGTACTTGCTGGATGCTGGTTGGATGCCGTTATGCCCTTCCGTCAGATCGACTAATTTTCTGGTTGAGCATTGTCGTCCCTTCACTCGTTGCGGCGGTCTGTTGGTCTGAAAGCGCAACGTCAGAGCTTGTGGAAGCAGTCTCGTCGTCGTCCTCATCTCCATCGTCTCCATTCCCGTAAACGTCTTCCTCCTCGTCCAAGGGTAACTTGATCCCTCCCTGAAGTCGTCGTTGTACTTCTGCCATCGTTGCTCTTCTCCGCTTCCTTCCGGCCTGACCTGTTACCTCCATTTCCTGAAACGATTCAGCGGTAACGCGTGTCTGCGACTGTTCCCACTCTGCTTCGTACTCCACCTTTTCACGCCAGCCAAGGTGTTCGACCAATGCATCGGGGACGGGACCAGGCTCCTGAGGCAACTGTGAGCGCAAGGCATCGGCGTCGTCCGTACCTTGGATCTTTAGAAGTTTTCGCAGTCGCTTCTCTTCTGTAATACTTGCGTGGTGATCGGCAGCTTCAAGGTAGCTAGTCTCAGCACGGCAGAAATCATGAGGACTCAATGCACGCTTTCGCTTTCTCGGGCGCTTTCGCGTGTGACTCGCGGAGCTACTCCCCCCAGCGTCGTCACGGGACTCACTGTCTATATCGCTGGCATCCGTGAACATCTGATCGTCGTGAAGAATATCGGCAACAAGCTCCTCGTCGAAAAGCTCTTCCGTATTTGTGCCAGCGTGGACAAGAGACGAGTCCAGACCGAGCTCCGTTTCGACCTCGTCGTAGCTCAACCGCCGACCTTGCTTTGTGCCTGGCCGCCCATCTGCGAACTTCTTCGAATCACTATACACGTCAAGCCTGCACCTGCGTGCGCAAGATCCCCAGTATTCTTGTGCGTTTCGCGGCTGATTCAGCATGTCCAGGGCAGAGTGTACATCGGCATCGCGCACGACTGCAGAAGGCGTCCAGTCCGTCCTGCTCGAGTCTTCAGCACGAAGCCTTGTCATGGCTTGGAAGATGACGACTTGCACAAGCCGGCGGGTGAGACTGATTGTAACATCATGTAAGTCGTGTAAAGCTGATCGGAACATAGCTGGTTCGTCGGCATCTGTTGATAGAGTATCGAGGTGATGCCAGTTCTGTTCTGCATCCTCACCGTTATTCATGAATAGGTAAGTGGAAAGTTCAAGGAGGATGACTGGTCGTAGAAGGCACTCGGGCTTGGTGATATCAGACATAGACGCTGGTGGTGGCTCAGCTTGGTCGATCATAGATGAAGTACCTACAGCGTCTTCAGGATCATCTTGTTGCTGGAGTAACTTTTCATATTCCAACTCGATTTGATTCGCAGCTTGCGTATCTATGAGCCATCCATCGCCGTTCACCTTCTGTTCTGCTTTGACATCATGGTCGTGGACATGACATTCCAGTGCTATAGCAGCAGCATTGAGAGCACCCTCACAGTCGGATGAGATTTCCCAAGCTGCTGGCACGTCGCTCATTCGAAGTCCTTCAGAAGAAGCAACATCAGTGGCAGCACCTGATGCGCTGGCGTCGAGTAGAAGTAAGTAGGCTTTGATTTCTGCGGCGCTCTTCGTTTGCACGGCTTGACAGAGAGAGGGAAGATCATCCGACCCAGAGCGCTCTATTCCTCGAAAGAGACTGTGTTTTTCGTGCGCAGACCAGTGCGACCCTTCGAGCTGTGACGAGACTAGGGATTGTTTCTCGCTGCTCGATCGATTTCGTGCACCTTCAATCTCGATGTTCAGTAAGTCGCGATATGCTTTACTCAAACATTGCTTTACTTCTTTCCGCCTTGACTTAGAGGACCAAGACCTGTGGCTTTTGGATTGGCGGGAGATCCTTTGGCTAGATTCTTCTGAGACACCAGGTTCCCCTTGGCCGGATTTCCCTTCGCTGGCCTGGAATCTCTGGTTTGGCTCGTCGAGGAGTCGGCCCCGTGATGGTAAGGTCCTTTCGAGCGTTGTGACTGCCTGTTGAGAGCCGAGTTCAGTTGCGACAGCTCGTCGACCTTGGCTTGAAGAATCTTGGCCTGGTCCTTGACTGTCTGAGTCTGATTGTTCTTGTTCATCTTCGCTGTCGATGTATTCGTCAGAGGAGGATGAAGCAGCCATCGCAGAGCTAGAGGGGTTGCTGATGTTATAACAAGGACTCGAGATCGGCAGACGTGACGTTTTGTATCACCTTTTGAAGCAGTCGCATTTCCCCGCAAATTTCCCTCGCGTCGTCATGTCCATCAACATCGTCCCCGACTCATCAACTTCATGTGGCGATCCGTGTCAATCGCTCAGCATGTAGGCAAGTCGATATTCTGCCGTGCAGCGCCTTCATCCTGTACTGCGAGATCTTCATGCGCCGGCCTCAAGCCATGGGACAAGTCAAGCCGCAGTATCAGACCATGCCTTCGGTGTGCCAGTGCGTCAGCAAAGCCAGATGGCAACGGGAAAATCCAGCTGCGCGACTACCAGGAAGCCAGCATACAAGCTGTACTTGACCACCTTTCAAGAGGCGAGAAGAGGCTCGGTATCTCCCTAGCTACTGGCAGTGGAAAGACCGTCATCTTCAGCCATCTGGTAGATCGAGTGCCAGCTCCGATGCAAGATGCCACGCAGACACTCATACTTGCGCATCGACGCGAGCTGATCGAACAAGCGGCTCGGCATTGTCGGCAGCTCTACCCTGATAAGACCGTGGAGATCGAGATGGCGAATCACCAAGCATCCGGCCTAGCAGATATCACGCTTGCCTCTGTGCCAACATTGAAGCGATCGCCAGAACGCTTGCACAAATTTGACCCGGCACGCTTCAAGTTGGTCATAGTGGACGAAGCGCATCACATTGTGGCGGACAGCTACATGACCATTCTTGAACGTTTCCATTTGGACAAGGCCAACAGCGTGGGTAACACAGCGCTTGTCGGCGTTTCTGCTACGTTCTCGAGGCATGATGGCATGAAGCTGGGCACTGCCATTGATCATATCGTCTACCACAAGTGAGTGACTATCCATTGCCAGTGCTTCGTTTGCTCATTGGACACTAGGGACTATGTCGACATGATAGAGGACGAATGGCTTTCCAACGCCCTCTTTACCACTGTCAAAACGGGCGTGAACCTCAACAAGGTCAGAATTACAGACGGCGACTTCCAGTCGAAGGCGCTATCAAGAGCTGTGAACAATCCTGAGACCAACGCCATTACCGTCCGAGCTTGGCTCGAAAAGGGAGGAAATCGGAAGTCGACCCTCGTGTTCTGTGTGGATCTTGCCCATGTGGCAGAACTCACCGCTGCGTTTCGCCAGCACGGTATCGACGCACGCTTCATAACAGGCTCAACACGGCCGCAAGAACGAGCCGAACGTCTCCAGGCGTTCAAACTGGGCGAGTACCCAGTGCTACTCAACTGTGGGATCTTCACCGAGGGCACTGACATTCCCAATATCGACTGCATCCTCATGGCAAGACCAACACAATCGAAAAATCTTCTGGTCCAAATGATCGGCCGTGGCCTGCGGAAGCATCAAGGCAAGACGGACTGCCATGTCGTTGACATGGTCTCCTCCCTCGACGGTGGAATCACCACGACCCCCACTCTGTTCGGACTGGATCCACAGGCGGTCGTGGATGGAGCTGACTTTCAACAGATGAAGAGCTTGAAGGAGCGCAAAAAGCAGGAAGAAGAGAGAGAAAAGCAAGCAATGGTCAATTTTGGTCAAAGATGTCCCGAATTCAAAGGCGAACTTGTCTTCACCGACTACGACAGCGTCAATGATCTGATCGAAGACACCATGGGTGAGAGAAACATCCGCAAGATCTCGCCCTTCGCCTGGGTGCAGATAGATGACTCCAAATACATCCTGACGAATCTCGATGGCGCCTACGTTAGCGTCAAGAAGGAAACCAGTGATTATGTGCTCTGGTACACTGCACGGCTACCCGACGGAGCGACTTCAAAAGCTCCTTACGCCAGACCGCGACAAATTGGCAAGGGAGCGACGTTCGAGAATGCGGTGCATGGTGCGGATACCTTTGCCTCGGAAAGGTTTCCTTACAGTATCATCTCGAAGTCCGCGTCCTGGAGGAAGAAACCGGCCTCCATGACTCAACTGGACTATCTGAACAAATTTCGTAAAGAAGATGACCAACTTCAGTATGGTATGGTTATGAAGGGACGGGCTGGCGACTTGATTACCAAGATCAAGCATGGCGCGCGAGGACGTTTCCGCCGGATGGCTGGCGAGAAGAAGAAAGTTCAGACGAAAGAGCGACGATGGCAAGACCGGCAAAGCAGAGAGCAGGTCAAGGTAGGGCCGGTGGCGAGGTCGGGTGAGTGAAGGGAAGAAGTTGATCGAAGAGATCAAGCCGGACATGTCGGCCTGCTGAAACCATATGGTGTGCCATCAGTGCTACAGTATCCAAATAGATCATGACGAGATGGATATGGTTGTGCGAAGGTGGCAGCCAAGGCATTGTGGTTGTAGCAGGGAAATCGGGCCTAGCTCTGCATGCCTTTCGATAGTCCTGCATAACTGGCTGCATGGACAGTCGGGCATGTGCGGATGGCGTTTGAGAATCTGAACGACTTGCTACGGATCTGGAGGCGTTCAGGACAGTGGCAACGTAAGCCGGTAAGTACACGTCTGCATCACGAGATCTTGGGCTCCCTCGTTGCGACGTAGCAATGAACTTTCCGCGATCCAAATCTCAACACGGTATCCGACTAGGGTGCGGATTTTCTACAATGGCAGCTATATAGGCTTACCCCTTTGAGTATACCGGAGTCCTTATGCATTTCCCCAGAGTTGTGCTCAGAATTTATGATATGTTTATCATAGTCACGTGACGCATTTAGGACAGTCATGAATACTTTGTGCCGTCACTTGCTCATCCCTACCTCCCACGAGGGAGTGTGTGCACGGCATGTGGAGGGCGTGCCGGGCCGATGCAATGGAGGAAATGGAGTGTGCCGGTGTGCCGGCGTGGTGCTTTTTGCAGCAAAAGCAACAAGATTCTGAAACATTCAGCTGAAGCTACGTGCATGCAAGCTAGAACTATAACCTTGTAGGAGCTCTTGTGCCGCAGGATTGCGCGTTCTTTCGCTTGGCGGCGCTGAACGATCGCCGCTTCGTTGCAGAAGCATTGCAGGCGTGTCTGGTCGTAAGTCTCGTGATGGGCGAAGCGCGCGGAGTGCGGATGGCGAAGGCAAGGATTTGTGGAAAAGGACGAGTGCATTGTTCGCACGGTGGTCTTGATGGTGGTCGTAGAGTCGGTCAAGAAGCTACCGTCTGGGAGACTGGGACAGACGTCAAAGGCTTCTACCGAGTCGGCGAGATACTTGCACAAGCTCGTCCGTCACTCTTGTGCAGTCCCACCACTGTTGTGCAACGAGCACGCGGCATTGTGTGTGCGTGCGGGCGTGCGTGCGTGTGTAGCGTTTGTATGTACGTGTGTGGGTGATAGCGTATATGTAAATTACCGGACGTCCATGTCGTGTACGTTGTCGACGTTATCTCGGAGAGATGTGATTGACTGGAGAGCCAGCCATCAGCGGCACGGCCGCCAGAGCAGATTCGGTAGCAGCTGCCTCTACTACCTTGCTCCCGGCCGCTCCTTCAGACATCCGCACAGCGCTTCTTCCTGCCACCATCTTTTGACTGTCCCGCCCAGCACACTGTCGCTTTGCGCTGTATTGTGCCAGGCGTTGGTGTGGTCGCGCATTCATCACCTCCATCACCGACGACGACCCCTCCGCCGTCGCCATACTGTCGCTACAGGCGCGCTGGATGCTTGCAACCCTTGCTACGGCTACGCGGTGGTAGCACGCACCCTCCCACTCCCCCAGTGCAGCGCTCATGAGGACGAGGACTTCCAGCGAAAATGACAATCGGTCGACGCCTGCGCCTACTGCAACTCCACTGTCAAGCTCCAGCGCTAAACCGGTCAAGAGCCGCGATATGACAACACAGCACAGTGGCAGTCGCGGCCGGCAGTCGGCGCGATTGCAGGAGCGGAAGCAGAGCAGAGAATTGAGTCGCTCGCCCGTGATAGAGGAGAACGGCACGAATCCATCAATGCGCACGTCAATCTCCAGTCCGGCGCTGGAGAAGAATCCACTGGGAGAAGCTGTCCCGACACCGACACCCATCTCACACGATGCGCCCGCTCCAATGGCCGACGACATCCGCCAGCATGCGGCACGGCTGCGATCACCATGGCGCTGCTCGGTCCTCACGCTGGCGACGAGTGTCAGCGCTCTGTTGCTGCTGTTCACAATCGTGCATTCGTTCCTGAACCGACAGCAGGATCCGAAGGGATGCGCCATGTCCTACATGATGCCAAGGTTCAATCGATTTGCGGATTTTGACACGGAGCATACTCGCTTTGCTAGCAAGTACTCCCTCTATCTGTATCGAGAAGGCGGTGTGGAGGAGGATGTTCGCGTGAAGGGCATACCCGTGCTTTTCATCCCCGGCAATGCAGGAAGCTACAAACAGGTCCGCCCGATCGCTGCAGAGGCGGCCCGATATTTCCACGATACACTGCGAATGGATGGGCATGCCATTGGAGATGGGAAGAGACCGCTGGACTTCTTCACCGTGGACTTCAATGAAGAGCTCATTGCGTTTCATGGGCAGACACTCTTGGATCAAGCCGAGTATCTCAACGAGGCAGTGGCGTATATCTTAGCTCTATATCACCAACCGCAGCGTTCACTGCGTGAATCTGGACTTCCAGACCCGAAATCTGTCATCATCCTTGGTCACTCAATGGGTGGTGTGGTCGCAAGGACAATGCTGCGGATGCCCAACTACCAGGAGAAGACGATCAACACGATCATCACTCTATCCGCGCCCCATGCGAGGCCTCCCATCTCATTCGATCCTGCAATGGTCGAGACGTATAACAATGTCAACACATTCTGGAGAGATGCCTACTCTGGTTTGATTGCTGGCAGAAATCCTCTGGAAGATGTCACGCTGGTCTCTGTCGCCGGTGGTGGACTTGATACCATGATCCCATCCGAATACACAAGCCTTACCTCGCTTGTACCTGATACACATGGTTTCACTGTGTTCACTTCAAGCATACCTAATGTATGGACCGGGATGGACCATTTGGCCATCATGTGGTGCGACCAGTTCAGGAAAGCTTTGGTAAAGGCTATCTTCGACGTGGTTGATGTGAGGCGGCCAGGTCAGACGCAGAGCCGGCCTGAACGCATTCGCGCGTTTAGGAAAAGGCTTTTGACTGGCATGGAACCGGTGGTCGAGAAAGGGCTGCTGGCACAGGAGCCGAACTTCTTCCTCACGCTGGAACACAGCTCCACTGCCATCATGTCGCACGGGCAGCGACTCGTGCTACGATCCTTGGGTGACGCGGGTACTACGAAAGCACACGTGATGCCTGTCCCAGCGCAGCCGTTTGTGGAAGGCAGCAAGTTCACTTTGCTTACAGATCAGACTCTGGACGCCGGCGAGGAAGAAGGTACCTTATCAGTACTGCTGTGCAGCGTGTTTCCACCTCCAAGCGGTGTCTCCGTGCTGTCGTACGCCATCAATCTGGACTCCACTGGTGGCTCAGCAGGATCTACCAGGCTAGCCTGCAAGAATGCCGCATCGGATGTGTCCTTGCTGCCCGCGTCCACAAATACCTCAGTCGACGCATTCGACGACGCGAAACCATTCTCGTACCTTCAATACGACCTTCACACAATCGCTGATTACCAATTTGTAGCCGTGCTCGAGAAGGCGAAAGAGCGTCAGCCGGGCTGGGTGATGGCAGAGTTCACTCAAGCGGCGGCATCATCCATCAAAGTCAACAAGGGACATCATCAAATCCTAATGGGTGGTCTCAGAGTCAGATTGCCCAAGTCAAGACCCATGATGACAGAGATCAAGATTCCAGAAGTACACTCGACTCTGTTCGCCTACTCGCTTCAAGTCAAGCAGAAGAGATGCGAAAAATACGCCTCGAGCTTTGCGCCGCTCATGCGTCAGTATATTGCCGAGCCATATGAGTCCAAGTACTTTGTCAACACCAAGGGTGGCAATATCAATGTGCATGGTCTGTCGCCGTATATGCCGCCTCCCCTATTTGGTGGAGGCGCCACGGAAGGCCTCTCCCTCCAACTCTGGACGGATCCAACTTGCAACTCGACCGTCGAAGTGTCTCTCAAGGTCGACAAGCTCGGCAGCGCCGGAAAGCTAGTGATGAGATACCGCACTGTATTTGCGGCCTTCCCGTTGCTTGTCGTTGCTCTCGTACTGCGCAAACAGTTCAAAGTCTATGATACCACGGGCGTATTCATGAGCTTCACGCAAAGCATGGACCAGTGCATCAGAACATCTTTGCCAGCTATCTTCATTGCTTTGACGTTCTTCGGCATCGCAGTCTCCAAGTCTAGCCACAGTCTCTGGACTCGGCATCTGCTCAGCACGTCAACCGGCACATCCGAGCAAACGATCGACTTCACCATTAACGATCTGATGCTGGGAACTTCGGATCCATTCTTCTGGTTCTTGGTTCCGTTGTTCGCCATCATCTCCGTCGGCATTTGCATTGCCATGAATTACATGGTGCTCATACTGGAGCACATCTTTGCAGTAATATTCTTTCGCGTGCGCCCCTGGACGCAAAGAACGGTGGACGACCCTAGGTAAGTCTGCAAGCGTGAGCTCTTCAGAGGGAAGCTAATTTATTACACAGGAAGACACAAGCTTCTGGTCCAATGACCCCGACACAGCGGCTTGTCACTACTGGCATTCTCGTTCTGATGGTCGTCACCGTCATACCATACCAGTTCGCCTATATGGTCCTCTGCATTGTACAAATCGCTACATGCATCCGTGCACTGAAAGGTGCTCAGGATACCCAGTCTGCACAAAGCTACAATTTTTACAACTACACCCACTCGATGCTGGTCCTAATGCTCTGGATTCTGCCCATCAATATGCCGGTGCTGGTCGTCTGGATACACAACCTCGCCGTGCACTGGCTAACGCCGTTCTCGACACACCATAACCTGCTATGCGTGCTCGGCTACATCTTGCTGGTTGAGATGATGAGCACCAACAACATGGTACCCCGAGTGACGAATCAGTAAGACAATGCGACTTCTTTCTCCATCTCTGGGCGCAGTACTGACTTGAGCTAGCAGCGTCCGTCTCCTCACAAACACTATAATGTTCATATTCGCCATCTACGCCGCAGCATACGGCGTCACCTATGCGTACATGATGCATTACTTCGTCAATGCGCTATGTCTGTGGTTCTTTGTTATCCATCTCTCGAGTGGGCCGGTCTCGCTGGCGAACCTGGTGCAGTACATAACTGGAGCTGACAGCTCTTCATCATCAACGATGAGCAAGGGCAAGAAACGACCTTGACAGAGCAACGATACACCCCGAGCTCTCCGGCAAACGGCATCTCTTGGACCTTGCCGACATCATAGACCACAGTGAACATGACTCGGAATTCTGGCGGGATATCATGATTTACGGGCTGCGACTTTGCATTTTCCGCACGGCTTAGCGACATTTTGCAGCATTTGTCAGCATGCAAGGCATCAATGGAACGGGTGGGCTTTGTATATACCTGATGCTCTAGACCCGACACCGGAAACCCAGTAGTAAATAATGAATAATATGGTATTGAGACATGACAAATTTCAAGACCCAGATTGTGCACACGGATTCCTCCGCTGCCTCTGAGGTAGGGCGGCCAGCTCAGTGAATTTACCTGGTTGGGTCCCCCAAAGTTGCAGCTATGCGCATCAGAGACACCCGAACGTCGATCGAAGGCTCGATTCGTCTCAATTGCGCAGGCTTGCCTCATCACTCAAAGACCCTCCGTTGCTCGCAACCTCAGTCTGCACACCTCACATCGTCCTTCACCGGATCATTGAGCCAAGCTTCATGAGCAGATCCTCCGCACCACCGTGCAACATGCCAGCAACATTGATCTCAGGCGACATCCGCCAACATGATCCCGGTGCTGCTGTGCGAGCAAAAAGCAGCAGGTGCCGAATCCGGCTTATACGATGTCCGCTTTTGGTAGCTTGATTGTGGCTTGGCGATGTCACTGCGGGCACATGAATCCTTCAAGGCGTAGTGGTATGGTAGATGAAGTCCTTTGTTGGTAGACGCTTCTGTACCGCGCCGTGTCTAATGCAGAAGAACCGAACTTGGTTAAGATGCCCGAGTCGCTGTACGCGTGGTAGGAACCTTAGAGATCGATGATACCCCGTTGCGATCCACACTCTAGCTTAGTACCGGCTGGTTCCTTTGATATTGTCCCTGGCAGCAAGCATATCACAAAGCGTATCCTAGGATTAGCTGTGGCGTCATCCCGACCAATAGAGACTTGCCGCTACACACTCTTGGCCACTGGGATGCGGCTGTGCTTCGTTGGGTCTTCCGCTGTGATCAGCAATGTCTGCATCAGCGCGTCGAGTCAAGTGCCAGGGGAAGAGCCGTGACGGCTTCGGAATAACGAGTGATCTGCCCAGTTGGAAAGACTCGCGAGACATGAGCCTCAGCAGTTGCCAGCGTGCAGCAATCTCGAGCGAGGGCGGTGTATGGAAGACTGAGGTCCGTGACTACTGACGTTGATTGAGTTCCCTACAGACTTCAGTCGAAAGTTCCGGCGTCGAGGGCTCCGTTCAAGCGCAAGAGCCCGAGCTGGACCGGTGGTATCACAATGTTTGGGAAGGCCGGGGCAGGAGTATCATCTCTGAAAAGCGATATTGTAGTTGACCATGTTTACCAGCACTCTGAAGGGTAGTGTTGGAGGTTACATCGCCATCCTTGCATGTCCTCATCTGTACTCAATGGTCGACCGGCGCTCTTCCTAGCCGATGACAATTACTAGGGACCGATCGCGGTAATTCTTTGCTGACTGTTAATTCAGGACTGATGGTGCAATGCCTCGAATTTGACACATCGGCAGCCGATGCTGACGCTGTTCGTGTCAGTCACGTTTGTCGCGTGCATGTACAGCACATATGTGCGGTTGCACCTACAGTGCACCGCATACAGTGGCCAACAGGTACTGATATGATCTGAAGGCAGATACTTGCTTCGCGAGGTCGACCTTCGCTGTATGGAGCCAACTGAGGCCATCGTTTTAATGCTATCGACCGCTATGGACAAGCATCGCCCACGGGGAGCACAATCGTCAATGTTAATCTTGTCCTGAAAGATGTTCCACTCGTGGTCATGATCAGTCAAGAGGACTGATCTGTCGACTGCGTCGTTGACTTGTGTTCACGTCCGGATATCAGACGCGAATATTCTCCGCATCACACAACCCGCCAACGGAAGCCAACGTTGAAACCTCGCAGTGTGCCAGCAAGGATCAATCGTTCGGCGGCCCTGAACTTATGTGAGATACAGTTGGAGTACCGGAGCCTTGCTACTTTGGAGTTTCTGGGCTGTATTTCCTAAATCTCCTCTCCCAGATCCAGCAACTGCCTCTTGATGCTGAGCATGCGCTCCTTCACTTCGAGTCCCTTCAGCTCGAGGAACAGTCTAGCCTTCTTCGCGGCCGGCGAGCCTGTTCCGTCTGTTGAAGACTCGGTCGACGACTCCATCGTATGACCACCCCAGGTTGCCACCGAGCAGTACAGACTCGAGAGCTTGATCAGGATGGTGTCGAGGGCCCACCGACTCCTGCTCAACTGCTTTCAGATCTACAGTGGTAGGAGGTCCTGCATATCCTGGACGACTAGCTTGCTCCCGACCTCTCCCCAGGATGGGCGGCTTGCCTTTCTTTGCATTATCTCGCTTGGCCGTCGATTCCTTGGTCCAAGCTTCTAGCCCGTTCGCCTCGCGAGAGTGCTCTTTCTTTCTCCAGCCCTTCGGACGACCTCTTTTCTTGATGGGCCGTCCAGTAACGTCAGGCAGATAGAACTGCGCATGGTCTACTTTCTTGAGAGTTGGCGGCGTCTCAGCTTGGTTTCTCATGGACGGAACACCCGGGGCAGGGTCATTGTAGTCATCAATCGGGTGAGACGTGGTGTCGTAGTCGACTTTCGTTGCTCCATCACGCAATGGTCGCAAAGCACAGTGGCCGGTGTCTGAAAGAGATACTGCTTCTGATGACGGCTTTGTGTCTTCGAGAGTGACTATGCTGAGAATCGGTACTGGAGTAGGTCGGACTTGTTCGACCACATCCTTCTCATCTGTCTTGGTGGGCAGCGTCTCCAAAGTCCCTGACAGCTCTTCAGTTTTGATCGCGACCAGTTCTTCCTTGTCATCACAGTCATCAGCTGCTGCGCACTGCGCTCCCGCAATCTTGCTTCTCAAGGCTCTCTTTTGGTATCCCTCGTCACATATTTCGAATTCAAACTCGATTGGCTTCCCATGCTTGCCTCCAATTCTCTTGAACCACCTCTTGTCGATGATCGTCGACTCTTCGAGTTCTGACTCTGTCGGTATTCTCGGCGGAATGGGGTCGTGTTCCTTCATAGGTAAGCGCGGTTCAATCTCCAGGAGTCTGCCTCTTTCAATGCGTATCTTGATACGTCCGCCAACCGCAGGCATCAAGAAAGGCTGAACAATAGAGCTGAACTTAGAAGGCGACTTGTCCCTGGTCCAGAAGGTGTTTGCTCCAAGTTGATGCTCTCTGATCGATTCAGGCTGAGTACTTCGGGTGCGCTTCATCGCTGTGGCAGGCTTGCTCAGTGGAATGGACCAAGTCTGTGCATCTTTCTCGTCTGTGTCTCGTTTCATGGCTGAAGTCCCTTCAATCTCGACGGCGAGAACTTGGGCTCTGTGTGGCGTGAAAGATTCGTCGACTTCTACACAGACCTCAAAAGGCTGATGTGGTGGTGCGTAGACGTAATTGATGGCTGGGATACAGTGATGGTCGACACAACCGACAGTGGTTATATTGTGGAACTCAGTGAAGTACGAATATTGCTGAGCGACAAGTCGCAATCGCACTTGAAGCCCATCGAGTTTCATGTTCGCGGTAACCTTATCGCTGGGGTGAGAAGTACACTTCGAGGTATGCAATCAAAGTTGTTCTGTGTCCAGAAAAGGCCGCTTTTTATAGGTCATCCACGGCCCGAGAAAAGCTGAGTTGCCGCTCAAGTGAAGCGTTCAGACTGCGGCTTGTGAAAGGCTGAACTCAGCATGCCGTCCCTTGAGCTAGCCACGGCTGCAGTACCTCAAGCTCTCTATCCTCCAGCATGCGCCCACTCGGTCGCCGCTGGTCCCATTCTTCTTGCACTGCAATACCAGGCATCCCCAATGTCCCGCACATACTTAGCGTCCTCAACATACTGACAGAGTCCGTCATGCTCCACCGTGGGCTGCTTGGCGCGAATATTGTGGGGATCTGCTGCGTGATAGCTTCGTTGAACATCGGTGCTGACTGGTTAGGTAAAGGCAGAGCGACGTGGTTCACTTCGTAATCTATGAGGCCTTCCATCTTCGCCATGAGAGGTTTCAGGTAGCGTGACTCCTTTCCGCGGATACTGGAAAGCTTGTTGAGCAGTATGCTGAGGTACTGTTTGCCCTCCGAGAAAGTGACGGAACTGTCTCCAGCAGTACACTTCAATACATCGGCAAGGCACCCTGCGATGTCGGCCAATTTCTGCTCCTGTTGAATATGTTAGCAAGCGCACTATCATGCTGCGAAGCAGAGTAGACTTACCATGCCAATCCCATGGCTGTCCAGTGCCATCGCGCTAGCCTTTGATGTGATCTCCACGACCTTTCTGGCCAGCTCGACCGGGTAGTCCAGCCTCATACCGCCTTCACCTTGGCCCCAAATGAGACCATTCGAGACGCCCATCTGCCAGGCGAGTACGTGGAGCCACTCTCGCGTGATGCTGATGTCCAGATGCTGGGTTTCTGTGAGTTCGCCCGTTCCTATCGAATCCGCAGTCGCGTCAAGCTGCTTCTGCGTACGAGCCAGCCATGCCTCGTCGTTCAGACTGGCTCGCCTGGAACCTCGCCAAGCGCTAACGAAAGAATCATCGACTGCGCTGAAGAGATTTGCCAGGTTTACAAAGCCATTGAGCAATTGAGGATCCTCGCTTTCAAAAACAGCTGGTAGCGTTACCGAGGCGTGTAGCCTGGTGTGCTTCCTGCGTTGCACGGCATACGCTCGCTCAGTGATGAATAAAAGCCAATATAAACGTCGCCGCCATTGCGCTTCGACTGGGCTGAGCTTGTCGTAGGACACCTCATCGTCCATATTCAAGTTCTCCGAAAAGGTGATGCTTTCCTGTAAGTAGTGCCAGGCTTGGAGGTGCTTCTCATGATTTCCGTAGTATGCAAATAGGAAGAAGGAAGTCATGATGCTCAAAGTAGACATGCTCTCGACATAGTCGAAAGTCCTTCGCTCTCGCAAACATTCCTCTGCAAATAGATGATCCGCGCTTTTCGCCGGGTGCGGCGATGGAGGCTGTGGGATCGAGTCATCAAGCTGAACAATTGTGGCGGCGCACAGCGAGCATAAGAAGCAGTATACGTCACGACTCAGACAGCTGCTGTTGGAGTAGAGTGTGGGGTCCAAGTAGATCGTCCTCTCTATGACGGGCATAATGGTATACATGTGTTGAAAGAAAAGATCAATCTGAAGGTAATGTATGTTAGCCTGGGTGTCTCAAACAAGGCCAGGGGCCAGAAAGGTCACATCTGCTTTTCAGGTGTCGCAGCATGGATTCTGTACGTAACACAACTCACAAAAGGGAGAAAGGTCTCGCCAGGCAACAAGCGAGCTTGGTAGACCTCGGACGTAGCAGGTGACAGCATCTGTGGTATGCTACCATTGCCCGTAGGACTGTTACTGGCCACAGGCTGTGCAGGATAGGCGGACCAATTCGACTGCTGAGTGTTGTCCCTCTTAAAGGCGGGCAATTCTTGGGGAAGGGGCTGCTGCTGTGGCATTGCTGTCGGCATCTGCTGATAGTAAGGATGCTGGTCTGGCGCAACGCTGGTGTGCTGGAACTGCGAAGTAGGCGAGCCATTTACACCCCATTGCCAGTTCCCGAAAGGACCATGCCCGCTCGGACTCGAAGGAGTCGTTGGACTTTGTGATGCCGCATCATCGTCTATCCTTCGGAGTGCGTGCAACACTCGCGCGCTTCGCAAGCCCTTGGGGCCCTTCTTCTTCGGTGGCTGCAGATATGCACATCTGATTGATGCCTTTTTGCATGGATTGCAAGGCTCCTCCCCATCACATTTCACCTTCCTCTTGCGGCAACAGTCACATGCTCGCCTAAGCTGCTTTGAAGCATTGCTAGCCTCGTTCATGGGGCCAGAAGGATGCGACGTTGGCAGTATTGGCTGGCCCGGCTGCGCCTCGACGGCCATGTTCATCCACAGCGCGCAACCTCAGCCGCTGTGTTGTTGTATTCAGCCCTTCTCTTTCGATGCCATGTGCTGGCGCATCTCACGATATGCTGTACTTGGTGTCGCAGGAGCTCGTTCGCAACACGCGTCGACGGACGGAACAACAGCAGTGAGCCAGTCTGGCGGTAACAAACAGACAATCGAAAACGTGGCTCTGTGTTATAGACTCGGGGCGGTTTGAGAGTGATCCATGGTCGTCCAGTCCCAGAGTGTAGAGAATCGTGCAGACGCAGCCCCGCTTTCTTTGACGCCATGATGCTTGGCTCTCAAGATAGAGTTTGCCGATCCGTCATCTGAAGGCAGAAAGGTGTCGTGTGCTGTGCCGAGCATGCGCAACGCACTGTGGTCCAACATGATGGCTATGTTGGCTCTGGTTGTTGTTTCCTATGAGAGCCAAGCCTTCTGGGGGAAAGTGTGCATAGCTCTCCCCAGTCTGACCTCGCCGTAGAGACGAAACGTCTATGCAGTAGGTAGTGCCGTACGAAGATCGGATCTAGTGGCCATGCGTCGTGTAATACAGCCTAGCTGCCGGGGAATGCAATGCTCTGCAAAGGCGTCTGGATGTCCTCGTTCTTCTCAATATCGGCTGCGCTGCTACATTCAACGAATTCCTCCAGCTCCTCGCTGACGGTCTTCAACTTCTCCTTAACTGCCAGCACGCCTTCCATGCCGACAATATGCCGTGCGGGCGGATTGTCGTGGCCGCCAATTGCAGCCACAGCATGCACAGTCTCCGCCACAAGCCGCTCCTTCATACCTTTGCTGAGCGGAGGGTATAGGCTCTGGACGTCGCTCGAGTGTAGTTGATCTCCAGTAACCGGCTCGGCAGCGCCGTCGATGCGGTCCAGAAGAGAGGAGAGAATGTTCCTTGAGAGAGGAGCTGGGTTGTTTTCCTCCGTATAGCAGGCCATTGGCGGAGCAGAGGTGATGCGATGCGTAAGCACATTGATCTCCATGTTTGGCTGCACGATGGTCATCTTGATGTTGAACGGAGCGATCTCGTATGCAAGACTGTCGCAATAGCCTTCGATTGCCCACTGCGAGGCACAGTACATGCTCAGCCCGGGTGTTCCTAAATGTCCCGTAATAGCAGTCAGTAACACTATATGACCATTCTTCTTCGATCGAAACACTGGAAGAGTGGCCTTGATAATGTTGACAGGGCCGAAGAAGTTGGTTTCGAATTGGTCCTTTACCAGACTAAGCGTACGTGGACTCTGCGACAGCTCCTCGACGGTTCCAACGACGACCTCCGACTGGCAACAGAACAGGACATCGACACGGCCGAAGCATCGCACTGCTTCAGCCACGGCCGATTGGCACTGTCCCATGATCCGTACGTCGAGCGCCACCACTCTCAACCGGCTGCGCCACATCTCCTTCTCTTTCTCTTCCTTGTCCAGCCGCTCTTTACGCTTATCCGTGGAGGTCCCCTCCACGCCATCCTCCTCAGCGCCCTCATTGGCTTGCCCAACAGAGGCCAGCTCTTCCAAGAAGTCCTTGAAGTCCCTACTGCGCTCCTCCTCGCGTTCGAACTCCGCCGCCTGCACACCTGCCGTTACGTAGTCTCCATGCTGTAGCAGATGTCTACACAACGACACGCCGATAGGGCTGTTGGCGCACGTCAGGAACCACACTCGCGGCGCGTTGTGAGTCGGCCACTTGGGGCCTTTGGGCAGTTTCGAGTCTGCAGAAGACATGTCGGCATGATCGAGACCAGCTTACGGACTGTCAGCAGGTACCTCGGACTATTTTTCGGAGGTGAACGGTTTGCTTATCGCCATTCTCCTGCTTGTGTCTTCATCCGAAGTGAATCCGCATCCGACAATCAAGCCGGGGCGGATGCGCTACACATGCCACATTGAGTTTACGGCGATGCGGGCCGATATGCCGCTAGCGGTTGCCAGTCGCAGGGCATGTGTTGTTACTCGCTACGAACATCACTTCTTCTTCTTCTGCTTCTTCTTCTTCTTCTTCCAGGAACAACACTTTGCCAATGCTTGATGAGAAGGACAATATCGCGTGAGACTGATGACACTTGTCGCCACACTGCCTACCGCAGAGTCAACTTGCATGCGTGTACAGGACAGCCTGCTCGAGGGCTACGCGACTTACGGCAGCTGATCAGTGTACGTGCTCGCATCGAGAGGCCGTGATGGCTACTAGGCAGGATCCGCTGGACGAGATTCAGTTCCACCATCCGGGGGTCATCCAATGGTGGGTGTCGGACTTTGGCCCATCCATGCATGAGAATATGATCCATCACTACCTCTCGCAGTCGCCCTTCTTCGACTGGTCAACCAAGAATGGCCTCATCATGCAACAGGCAGGAAACGATATGCATACATACAATCTCTCTTTGAATCGTCAGGCTTTGGAAGAGAACCTTCGCAGACGACCTGGCCTCGAGTACATGATTGTAGGACAGCCGCAGTCACATCCTGATCCTGCTTTAGCTGCGCAGGGCGTCACTACTGGCGTTTACACCATCAGAAAACAGGACAGGCAACGAGCGTCCCCGGATGTGTACGTTCGACCACCTCACGTGCTGACAGAGAAGAGTCACGATGGAAAAGGCTTGTGGGAACTCACTGTCTTGGGCACTTACTTTGCGGTCGGCGAGGCCATCTATCAGGCTCCGAGCACCTTCGATATTGTTGGGAATCGTCTATTGTCGGCTGCAAGTAGTCTCAACAAGTTCTACAACATCGCCGACGGCCTGCCAAGATATACTCCAGCAACGGGATATCATTATCTTCCTCGCAGCTCGAAGCCGGCTGCCACCACAGTTTCCGTTCCAGGGACACCAGTCAGATCACGAGAAGGCAGCTTAGCTCCTGCGACCGACTCGCAGTCGTTGAGATCGGGCTCTGTACAGCCAGATTCACAGGCTGGGAACAGCTCAGCCGCGGCGACTCGGCAGGAAACCAGTCTTCTTGCCAAATCTCTTGAAGATTCCATCAGGTACGGCGACGAGTACACTGATGAGAACCCTCTTCTTGGAGCACCAGGCACTTTCTATTTCCGATCCTCCAACACTGAAGTTAGGAAGCGAAGGGAAAAGGAAGCAGCTGCTTTGAAAGCTCGTCTCGAACAGCACACACCAGCGAGTTCTCATACAGTGGTGTCGACTACGGACGAAACGGTCAAAGCTCCGTCGCCACCAGCAGTCTTCACGCAGGAGAAAGCTCTCAAGGCAGAGAAAGCGAACGGGGATAGAAAGGTCATTAAGTCCAGCAAGAAGGATCGGAGGAAGAGCAGGCCTGCTACGAGTCCGACCACCCCGGCCAGTGCTACGACTCCGCAGGCACCCATATCCGCATCATGATCTCGGTGGGTATTGATTGAGAATTGCCAACGCATGGACGTCTGTGAATGCCGGAAGTCTTGAAGTGGCATCACAAGAGCTGTATGCATGCACCAAGGTCTCGGGCATTGACAGCAGAGATCATGAAAGCCATCAATGGTACATCCAAGCCACGCCGCGAATCAGTCAGACCTGGCCCGCTTGCTTGCAGACCAGGCTTGGAGAGCACAATGTTGGCTACCAGGACGACATTGGACACGTCTATGAGACACACAAGCTGCTTTGGACATTTGCATTGGGTCCTCCAAGTGGGCGGCGAGAGCGGGAGTGGGGCGTAGAGAATGCCGGTAGCGACGACGAGCGAACAATGAGCAGCTCATGATCTCGGCGGTATTATCGCCTCAACGATGATGTGCAGAGCGATGTGTCAGTGAAGTAGGCCGAGCATCGACGTAGCCACACGGGCCCTCGTGACACCGCGTGAATCTCGTGAGGCTTGTCGAGGTCGACCAGACGGCATAGACGCGCTTGCGCTCTGACTAATGCACGATCACGCACCTCGAATGACAAATGAAATGAATAGCCTTTTCACGCACACCAGCGAAGTACTATACGAATCTCAGCTTGATCCTTCTGTGAACGTCTCCAACCAATCTGTTAGCGTAGCTCTGCACGTGATGCCGTGGAGGATCACTCCTTACTCCGCCGATCGTGTTCTCGGGCACGTGCTGAATCTTTTGACGTCCGTACAGCACCACAGCTTAAACATTGTTGGGAGACGCATTGGTCGAGATCATGGAGTTGATCTCACGTGTCAGGGCGTGCGCATGATGGGACAAGCAACACGATGAAAATGGACGTTACCCGGATTCTAAGGAAGAAGTTCACCGCTTTGGTACTCATCAGCGCACTCTGTATAGGACTATTATACGTCTTCCTGGACAATGCCTGGACTGTACCATTCTTTCGCGTAGAGCGACATTCTGGTCTGGACGATGATGACATTCATATGTTCGCGAAAAACGCGATCAACGGCACGCTTGTGATCGTGCCTTCAAATCATGGAATGCTTCACTGGGCCGAAAATCTGCTATGCTCGCTGGAGGTGACATCTTTCGATCCGTCGAAGATCATCTTCTGGGCACTGGATGCGGATACCATGTCGTACATGACGAGCAAGAACCGGACAGCATACCACAACCCGGCCTTCTTCGCCACGAGTAACAACGAGAACCGCAAAGGCAACACTGCTGCCTACAATCGCATGATGCTCGAGCGACCGAAGTTCTACATTGACGTTCTCTCTGTTGGTTTCGATATCCTGATGCTTGATGCTGACATTGTCTTCTGGCAATCGCCACTGTCAATAATACCGAATACCCAAGAAGATGTCGACATCGTCTACAGCACCGACGCTCGAGAGTTCTATCAGGATCATAATGCGTTCGAGGATGAACGCCGCCGAGGCCCGTATGTACCGCCCATCTGCAATGGAATATTCTGGATGCGAAGCTCTGCCAAAACTATCGCGCTCTGGTCTGAGATGCTCGAGATCTTCCACAGACCCTGGCTGTGGCAACCGAGGGGATTTCAGGATGATCAACGTGGTATGGATGTCTTGCTCAACGATGGGAGAGGACAGGTGATGCCGCCTTTCCCGAACGGGATTGAGGAAGGGAATGTTCCCACCAGCCCTAATGCGAAACCGGAGCTGGGCGTCAATGTGCAGCTGCTGGATCAGACAGAGGTTGTAAATGGCCACTTGCTCATGAATCGTAATGTACAATATATGGAGAATCTGGCTAAGCTGAGAGAGTCGGGAAGGGATAGGATCGCGGCACATTTCAACTGGTGGACGGAAGAATTGACGAAGGAGGAGGGTGCGAAACGACTGGGATTGTATCTACTGGATGACAATGGTCGATGTCGGGGACATTGAGGATCATAGAAGCTGTCACGTCTCTCAAGTTGCTTGATCTTGACAAAACGGTGCTCTGGATCTCCAAATCGCCTACGCGAGACATGCGCGGCAGAGCAGAAAGATGTCCGATGGAGTCGCAGACCTGCAGGCGATCTCACGTCCACACTATTGGCTCAGACAGTAGACGACATCGGCGCAGGCCATTTGGGACCGCTTCACTCGTGGAGCGCACAGGCCCATGCCATCCTCTTTTACCAGCAGCATGGAGTCATCAAGTGCATCACCGTGACCACAGCTCCACGAACGAGCTGGGACGTTATTAAAAAGGCGCGACAATCCAAAATGCAGCATGAAAGATCTGTCTGTCATCCACACAGCCGCAGAAAGTGGTTAAGTCACTCGTCTTCTTCCACAATTCGATAGGGTCGCTGCCGTGGAGTTCTTGTACAGACAGATTCAATAGATACAAGTGTGAGGTATCTCGCGCAGAGCAAAGGTCGCACAGCGAAATGCTGCAGGATGGTGCTATCAGCAGGAGACCCCCGTATGTCCACTTTCATGCTCTACATAGTGCCAGTCTTGTGCTCATCTCACGTTGTGCTTTCATTTTGAGCCTCGACTTCTTGAAGATCCTTGATTGATCGAGTCAGGTAGGTCTAGTCCGCGTTCGATGAAGAATCGTGGGCCAACAGTCTTGCTCCAATTCTTGCTGTAATGCATTCCGCTCTTGCCACCACTCTTGTACAGGACCATGGTGTGATGAACCTGCATCTTGCGATCAACAGCCTTGCACATATCGTATACGGTCAATGCTGCGGATGCAGCAGCAGTGAGAGCCTCCATCTCCACACCTGTAGGGCCAGTGCACTCCACTTGAGCTAGAATGGAGACCATTCCGTAGTGAGTGGCGGCATCAAACTCGGTAGATCGATGATCACCCGCTGGGATGAGTTTGACGTCGACTTCAACTTTGCTGATCGCGATTGGATGACACAGCGGAACGAGGTCTGATGTCCGTTTGGCAGCCATAATACCAGCTATTCTTGCTACGCCAAGGACATCTCCTTTCTTGTTGCTGTTGTCTTTGACGAGGCGGTGAGGCTCCGGGTTTGAGAAGCGCACGCTAGCAAAGGCGATGGCGACGCGTTTCGTGTTCGCCTTCCTTCCAACATTAACCATGTGTGCTTCGCCAGTCGCCTTCAGATGCGTAAGTTGAGAAAGCCCATGGTCCGTGAGGGGAGTCATGGCCTCCTGAGCTCGGGATTTGCGAGACCTTTTCCGATTAGATGGTGGCTGCATTGGTGTCAATTGGCCTTCAGCTCGAAAGGTCGTCTTATCTTCGGTTAGTAGCTCTGTCACATATTCGCCCGGCTCCAAGATTGAGTCTACGCTTGTCTCGTCGTCCCGGCTGAGTCCCCATGCAGGCTCGTTATTGACTGAATCACTGCCCGAGCTGGTTGAGTCTTGGCTGGAAGCGAAGGTTGACGATCTGCTGCCGAAGGGATTGGGCCGAGCGCGAATTGCAGGCTTCCGAACAGCACTGGCAGTCGCATCGTTCGAGCTGGATGAGATCTGACTTGGTTTCCATGAATATGATATTCTGGTAGAAGAGTTGGGCCGGGTACGAGTTCCTTTCGCTCTCATCGGCGTAGCAAGTCTCGCTGTTGGATCTGTGGTGGACTCCTTGTTAATATTGACTACATGTCTGTTCACTCGGACTTCTTGCGGCTGGTCAGCCCGGCGTACACCTTTGTATGTAGCAGTAGAGTCACGGTGATCCTCGTTGGTGCCACGTCCGGTTGGAGAGTTGACTGGCGTAAAGAAGCCGGTGCTGCCATTTGTCTGACCATCCGAGGACTTGACTTCCCTTGGGGGATCTGGTGGTGATTTGGACAGCCCCTCCGACGGACTGGGCCTTCGTGGGCGACTGTACCTGCCTCCTGGCGGTTCTTGAAAGAGCCCAGACAAGCTTTGAAAGCCAAACGCTGATGCCAGTCCTGGAGGGGATGTCTTGGTATCCGTCTCGGATTCATTCGGGTGTGACGACTGGTCGTTTGTCCCGGGCTCTGTCGAATATAGGCGTGATTGGAATGCGTGGCTACTTGTCGGATGAAGCAGATATGTTGGAACGCGCGACCAAGGCGAATTTGGCGTAGACAGGGCTGCGACTCGATGCCGGGATGAGTGTAGCGATTGAGTTCGACCTCGATAATCATCACCTATCAATCGTCAGATTTCGCAGAGTATCTCAATTTCATGTCTGACGATAGAGAAAAGAAGGCGGTCTCGTCAAACTTCGTGTCATCATTTGGTATCATCTCTTGTAGATTGCGCCATCAAATCAAAGCTTCCCCAGCGCACGCCTGAGAGGAAGAACAAAACCTACCCACCAATCAAGATCATCGGGCGGTTCTTCACTTTCTCCAACTCACCAATTCCGGCATGCTTCGCCTTCTTGCGCTTGACTGCAGCGCCGATTACTTCCAGAAGCTCTCGCTCTTTGCTGATCCAGCCTTCTTCTCCGTCGACGCGGTGGCTGTCCTGTCTCGGACGGCCAAGTTCGATCTGTCGTATTGCTTCAAATGCCGCCTCATCCATAGGATCTGCATTGTTGTCTCGTCGTAGCAGATCACGAAGACTGACCTCCGTTTCGCCATGTAAGCAAACCTTGAGATTGCCATCAGACGTTATTCGTAGTCTGTTGCATGTGCCGCAAAAGTTGTGTGTCATGCTCGTGATGAACCCGACACGGCCTTTGAAGCCTGGGACCTGCCACGTTTTCGACGTATCGTTCTTTGCGCCTTTCAGTCGCTCGATTTCTGGATATTTGTTACGAATCAGATCAAGCATCTCTGCATAAGGCAGCATCTTCTTCTCGGACCACTTATTGCCACCAAACGGCATGTACTCGATGAAGCGGACTTCGACATCGTGAACACGAGTCATGTCTACGAATGGCAGAATTTGGTGATCATTCAAGCCACGCATAGCGACACAATTGATCTTCAGCTTTATCCCCGCTCCTAATCTGTTCATTTCTAGAACCTTGTTGATGCTCTTCATGACAGCGTCGAAGCCGTGTCGCCGCGTCAATAGCACGAATTGATGCGGATCGAGTGTGTCCAAGCTGATGTTGACGCCTGTTAAGCCTGCCTCAACCATGTCATCCAGTTTCCGGTGCAGTGATATTGCATTGGTGGTAAGTGCAATTTCTTTCAAGCCATTGCGCCTCAATGTTCCAAGCTGTTGCATTAACGGAATGATATCTTTCCTCACAGTCGGCTCGCCCCCGGTCAATCTGATCTTATTGACACCCTGGTCGACGAAGAGGGCGCTCAGGTAGTGTATTTCGGCAGTGGTGAGTATGTCCCGGCTAGGCGACAACTGAATCCCCTCCTCCGGCCTGCAGTACAGGCACCGCAGATTGCACCGTTCCGTGAGCGATATGCGGAGATAGTCGTGCTGTCGGTCGAAGTTGTCTGTGAGGAAGTCGGAGAATGGTTTGGCATCGCGGACCTTCCGCCGTCGGTCGGGTTGAGGAGTTACTATGGGGGCAGGCTCTGGTATGAAGGCGTCAGGTTCATGCTGCTCTACCGCAGCAGCAGCTGTAATGCGCCTCTTCGAGAACTGCGGTTGCGGCCATCGAGTTCTTCGCAGCGCTCTCGGCAACGCTCGTGATGTGGTGCATGTGGCCATCGAGGCAGAGTGAATCATCGGGTAGGTAAGAGAGTCATGCTGTACAATGGGAAGAAGAGTAAGAAGAAGAACAACGTCAATGAGCAATAGTAATCGTTTAGCAACGCATGACACGACAACGGCGCTCGTGCATCATATCTGCAGCGATTGTCTTTCTCTCTCTTCCGTCGCCGCTGACTGAGCGTCGGTGGACAGTGGCGTCGCCGACCAAAACAGACTAGCGCACACTTGGCAGAGCACGACGGCTGAATATCTCTAACTTCGACATCTCGCCGTCGATACCGAAGACAGCAACGTCACCAGAAGAAGACCGGCAAGAGTATGTATACCCTTTCGAGGAGTTGTTGAATCACGTCGCTAACGATTCACCACAGTGCAGATGTAGGTACCACCCCGAGTGCGAGCGCCACCGAGAAAAGCCGATCACGAAATCTCGAAAACTGACAAATACCGCACAGCTTTGTAAAGACCCTCACTGGCAAGACCATCACGCTCGAGGTCGAGTCGAGCGACACCATC
>MWSO01000110.1:0-20973 GCA_002116355.1 Dothistroma pini CBS 116487
ACTAAGATACTAGTAATTCCTACTTCCATACGGTATTGTGCTACTAATGATATGAATGAGTGGATCTACATACATGGTGGTGCTGATCTATGTGGACCTGGTCGCGGATATCTTGCAGAGAGCGGTACTCTTTCCGAGGACCATCCCTGATAGCCTTGCACTATTATGCCATTCCATGTTCGCTGCTGTTTTTGGAGGGCGACGTCCATGGCCTCGGAGCTGCATCTGCAACAGCAGGAGGAACGGTGCCACTGGGCCAAGCGTTTCACCGGATAGTATCGCGCGTGGGCCAATGTCAATGCGGTACACAGTTCTGCTATGCTTGGGCTCAGTGTGGTTGGTCCGCAGCCGGCGCAAGGCTTGCACGTCGCAACAACACGACCGAAAGCCGAGGGCGCTGGCTGATGCACACCGAGACTGCGGGCGGGCGAGCTCGTCCCAGAGCATAGCATATGTGATATAATATAAACTTCCCATCACGCTGCACAGAAACCGGATCTCTGCTGGTGTCGCCGCACGCCCGGCATCATGGTGGGCGGCGAGGCGGAGTTGCGGATCACGATTGTCGGCGCCAGGATGCAGGTGACACGCGATCCCACCGTGCCCATCTGGTGACAAGCGTGACATGCTCCGACTGGGCGCGGTCCCTTGCTGCCACGCTTCGGACGATCGACATTGCTGCAGGCCTGCACGGCACGGCATGATCCAACACAACGTCGCTTAAGCACAACGTTGGAAAGCTACCTCTTTAAGGCTCTCCTGCTGCGGGTGCTGCACATCTGCTACTAGTCTGACGTGCATGCCCAAACGCTGCTCAGCGGACCTCTCGCTCTCAGCAAGCAGCTGCATCGCAATACATAGAACTACCATCGAGCTGTGCCGCACGTCGATGCCCAGCAGCCACTCGCAATGTGTCGTGCCGCTGACGATGGGCAACGCCGCCGGACTGTGGGCTGGGTGCACACTTGCTTGAAGTTGCAGACGCCGCAGTCTCTGAAACGCATCCCTTGAGCGCACCTACAATGCTCCACCCCACCGCCGACCGCGTGCGCCGTGCGGATGGCCATTGGCGTGTCAGGCCGAAATGACGATCGTGACGGGCCGCGTGCATGCTGCGGATTAGCGGCCGACATGGCGCACCTGCATCTGCTGATCCAATAATGTGACTACTGCATCGTCGTACTCGTCGCCGGTCGCACCCCAGGACTTGCTGCAAGTTGCAGCAGCAGCACAGCGGGCGATCGGTATGAGCAGCACGCCGTGAAACAGGCAAAGCTTCGAAGCTTGCACTGCGGACTTCGAGTCGTGTCTGGCCAGCAGAAGCTGATATCATAAGGCTGCTGTGCAGCGTGTGCAGCGTGCTAGAGGCCATGGCAGCGCGAATCTAGCCAACGGACGGTGTGGCACGCCGGGCGACTGGCGACGAAGATGATGCGAGTTGATCCCTTTCCACCACTCCCACCGGACTCCACCTGCTGATGCTAGACCCGGTGTCAAGGACCCTGCCAGCGTGCCCTCCATAGTGCCGGCGACTCAAGAGACTTCCGAGCAGGGTATCGGCGGGACAGTCCGCGACCGGTTTGGGATGCATCGCCGTCCGGCCATCATCACCAGGCATGGGTTATCCACCACATCCTGGGCAGCGCGGCGCTCGTTGTAGTCGCGGCTTCATCATGTTGCAGGTTGAATGACAGTAGTGCCACCCATCCAAATGCCTTTGGCGCTGCCCACCAGCAGCAGTAATGTAGAGTAGAGGCCCGAGGTAACCCTATATTATCTCCAGCAGCCATCGACACCACTAGTAGGCCATCCTTCGCCAACCTTCGGCGTTGCAACACTGGCCCACCAGTCGAGCCAGTGTCTCTGCTGGCAAGCTGCTTGCCGAGGTCGCCGGACGCTTCCTCCACCACGCCTAAACTAGTAGACCGTCACCACCGCCAGTCCTTGCTTTCCAGCTGCTGTCGATCCTCATCGCACCTCTGACCGACCCGCCGACCTCCACTACTGGGCAGAGGGCAGTGGGCCCTGGTAGACGTCACGTAGTAGACACCACAATACGTGCCCGAATGGTGATGCTCCCGGTGCCGATA
Organism: Dothistroma pini CBS 116487; assembly: GCA_002116355.1. Taxonomy (NCBI): domain Eukaryota; kingdom Fungi; phylum Ascomycota; class Dothideomycetes; order Mycosphaerellales; family Mycosphaerellaceae; genus Dothistroma; species Dothistroma pini. Next base: position 2,091 of record MWSO01000110.1, read on the forward strand.
GATTAACAGCCAGGATTCACCCGCAAGCCAGCACTTTTAGCCTCGCACAAAGCACGTTGTCCAAAGTTCCTGCGGGACGTTGTGAACCGATTGCCCATGCGTTGGTCACCTCAGTGCCGCCGACAAGGGTCGTTGTTCGTCTGGTGCTCCTCTTGCACACGGCCCACCCTCATAGAGTGGTGTCCCGCTCTCTAGGTCCTCACTCCTGCTGGTCAACCAGCCAATCTACGCCATTGCCGACTGCTGTGCCTCAGACCTCCATCTTACATCTCGCTTACGACACGTACTCGAACTTGACACTGTTTACCATCTATCGACCGTCGACTCGAATTGCCACTGCGCCATCGGTCCAGCACAAGATAGTTCCCAACCACAGCGAGATCGATCTGACTGTCGTTGGCACACATCCAACCGGGCCCCAGGTCAAAGTCTCACATCCCGCTTGATAACCACCACCTCATGGCTGCTGTTAGAATGATGGCATATCCAAGCCGCGATAGCTTTCACGGCTATCCGCAGCACTATGCCATGTACGAGGCTCGGCCACAACAACCACACATGGACGTTGTTCAACCCATGCACGTCCATCCATACGCGAACTACGGCGTCCCCTCTACACACACGCCGCAACAACCACAACCACAACCACAACAACAGCCCATCCCAGGTCCGCCGCAACAGCGACCGCGTCCGCAGTCGTACTTGCCATCATCGCAACAAGCTTCAGGACCAACTAGCTCTCCAGTGTCCGATGACGGCTTCAAACCGTCTTTACCGTCAATCTCGAATCTACTTGGTATTGCCGATCGACCAGCGCAGACGAACGGTACGTGGAAACCTGTAGTATGCTAGGAACTCGCACTGACACGCATCGACTCTTCAGCTGCCGCAGTCGTTCACTCATCACCAAAGCAGCAATTCACACAACCGCTTGAATCGGCACACCCTGCGCAGCTCGGTGACGACTCACAGGTACGCGATTCTCCATCGACCCACGATCTGTCCACCAGTCCGAGATCTGCTGTGCCCCCACCTCCTGCTATGCGGAACGATTTGGCTCAGGAAGCAATGCAGAGTCCATCAGCCATGAACGGTGGGTCGAATATATCGAGTCAGCCTTACTACGTCGGCTCTGCAATCAACAACGTCGAGCCTTCTGGTCAACGGACCATGCAAATGCAAACCGCGACGAAGCGGCACTCGGTACCGTCACAATCAAATGTGTCTCCTTATCACAATGCTCGGTACACGAGCTCTGCGTATGACACATCACCGGGAGCAGCATCGGCACCTTCGTATTACTCTCCTACGGAACCAGCATATGCCTTGAACCAAGGACTTTACCAACAACGGCCTTTACCCTCCAACTTTCCACCCGCGACCTCAGTGCCTGGACAATCTACCAACAACTTACCGATGAGCAATCCATGGCAGCATCATCACTATATCAGTCCTTCTTCGCAAACGACTTTTGCCCAGTCGCAGGATCGATACATCTGTCCTACCTGCAACAAGGCCTTCAGCCGACCTTCGAGCCTGAAGATACACTCGCATAGTCACACTGGTGAGAAGCCGTTCAAGTGTCCTCACGCAGGCTGTGAGAAAGCTTTCTCGGTGCGCAGCAACATGAAGAGGCACGAAAGAGGCTGCCATGGTGGTATGGGTGCTGGCAATCTGCCTGCTGGACATGTCCACCAGCACGGCCACTCCAGTCTTGTTTGACCGCGAGTTTCGCGGATGTGATTTCGGCGCGGTGTTCAATCTCGTTCTCGAGCGTTCTGCATCGCCAGCGAGGAGTTTCCGGCGCCTAACTTACGGACGAGGGTATGGGATGACGGCGTTGTTCAATTGGCAAGGGTCAAAGCGACCGGCACAGGCCTGGCGTCGCGGCCCGTATGGAAGCAATTCGGCGGGAAAATGCACGATAACCAAAGTTGTCTTGGACAGCAACGGCGCACTGTACACCAGTAAAGACAGTACGTGCCAGCAGTCGCTTGGTTACCAAACCATGAAAAGCACGTAAAAACTCGACGAAGCTCACCAAGTGCCCTTTTATGCCTGTACTACAGCTTCCACTCTTCCCTGCAGTCACATTGTCATGGCTGGACCATAAAGTATTTCAGATGGAACCCTGTCCGTGAGACGAGTCATACGTGCCCACATATGGAGCTCAGCTCCCTATAAGCAGAGGCCTGATGCTAGCGTTGGAAGTAGGCGGCCCTTGTCGTGATCTTGGGGATCGAGGTTGATCTCGCGCATGATCCACGAGCCAAGTGGAAGCTCTGGCTGCGGGAAACCTTCTATGGCAAACTCTGTTGCTGCTAAGCACTCACACAACGCATGGGATGCCAGCAATGCGGCTCGAGGGCGGGCCATCCTCGTCGGCTGACAGTGTGCTTATGAGTAGCACTTTGCATGTCCAAGACCACGGACATGGGTTCAGCTGGAGCGTGAAACACTCATGCTCGAGACCTACGACCACCAGGCCTTTGTCTTCTGGCACAAAATTGCTGCCACACTCTCCGAGACAAACCTGATGGCTGCTCTTTAGTACTTCCCACTTAGCCTGATATCCAGATTGCCAGGCCGTGCTGGCCAATGCAAGCCTCCCCCTTCCAGGACATGACCGACGTCTTGGCTGTGTTCCCGAGGTCGACCATGATCAGATCAACGGTTGTGTCGTTCCAGCGTCCGGGCCGAAGCGCAAGCATGCTTGTCAGACCGCAAGTTTGGGCAACGAGTAGTGGAAGGAGATGCAAGCCGAGGCCATGGCACTTCCTGGACGCACATACTGACCTAGGCAAAGCGTGTTCGAAAGTCGAACAAACGACATTGGAATAAGATGCAGGCGATCGCCTGGGGCTCACAGAACCATAGTCGTTGATGTCCGTTGATATGGCAGGTCGTATTCCAGTGACATACTCAAGTAAGTTCCCGCCGAGACGCCATACCCCGCGGAGCATCAGAGTCGCAAGAGCTCGTTCTGGTTATGGGCAAGCCGCATGTTGTAGCATTGGCGATCTACCAAATTTCTCGCGAGGCATGAGGGCATCTGGGCATAAATTCGCAGCAGAATGGGTAGATATTTCTTCTGCTCGTGTTCCGATCCTCTTTTTTGATAGTGCCTAGCAAGCGCGCTTTCAAACGCCGTTCTGCGCGATTTGGCATACCCGACCAACGAGTGCTGCTCGAGGCTATGATCCTCCGGTCTCCCAACGGGCAGAGGCTTCCGTGGAGCGCGTCACTGCGTTCGTCTTAAGCAAGTGAGAGGCATATTGGCAAGCAATGAAGCGCCTTTCGGGAACCACAGCTTCTCCTACCAGCTCATGGAAATCCCTGCATCACTGCTTTCAGATGTGTCGACACCGAGACATCTTAGTCTTGTGTGCCGAGTGTCAAGTCGCACGGAGCTAGTATCGGACAGCACCACGCATGTCCACTCTCGCGGTATGTCATGCATTCTGTCGTTGCTGTCTGGAGAGTCGTTCTGAAACGCTCAGTTCGGCGTACACTGCAATGCCTGCCAAGGATCCCGATCGTCTCGATGTGCAGCTCCGACAGGATCAAACATCACGAAAGGGGTGACACGATTTCATCGTACCTTGCGCAGGAGAGCAAGTTGTTGGTCCGGGGCCCGTCATGCATACCGGTGTCGAAGGCTGTATCTGTCCACCACAAAGATCAGTCTTTATTGCTCGTGTTCGCTTGTACGTCATTTTCATCGGCCTTCCTCAAATGCAGCGTTACGCCGGGTTGTTCTTCTCAGCAGTTTAAGTGAAAAAGGGGGCAACAGAAATACAGCAGCGGGCCATTTTGCTAATGGAAAGTTTCAAGGGCAGTTCGGTACTCATATATACAATGACTCTGTGGAATAGTGAAAGCTGCTGTGTCCGCTTATAGCACAGAGAGATTGCCGAACTTCTCCTGTGGCAGGTATTAGTATACGCCCACATCGCGGTATCCGTACACATCACTCTGCTTACCTGATAGCCTGGGACTTGCCAGCGGCCCTTCGATACGAGCTGTTCAACGCGCTTGTCGATGTCTGGACGCGCCGCGACGACCTCATCCTGTTCCGGGATTAGCCGATGCACGTCACGTGATATACGACTGGAGAGTGCATTATGCTTCCAATGGCTGCGAATACATACCACAGTGAGGTCCTCGAATGGGCGAGCGGACTCGATATTCGTCAAGGTCTTCTCCAAATCCTTCAGCTCCGCATCAACCTTGCCCTTGGTCTCCTCGGCGCTCTTGACGGCCTGTGCCTCGAATGCCTCGATGGCCTTCACTTGTCTCTGCACGTCATACTTCTTTGGCTGGAAGGAGGAGAACTGCTTCTCGAGGTCGTTGACAATGTCCTGGTTCTTCAGGACACCGCGGTAGTGTGCGAAGTCGACGGTCTGTGGCTGTTCGGAAAGGACTTGGACCTTGCGACGGGCGACATCGTTGCGCTGCTTGAAGGCGGCGAGAGACTGAGCAGTGCTGCCTCTAAGGCCGAGCTTGGAGCCCAGATTGGCCCAGTCAATCTTCGTGGAGGCCGATCGCTGTCGTCGTGATGTTAGCTACCGGTCTCAACTTTGCAGAAAAGCCGCCGCGCTCTGCTGTCGGCGGAGGTGTGCGCGTCTGGGAGATGGCATTGGATGCTGAGAGCATTTTCCATGGGTAAAGTACATACCGTAGCCGCCATTGTGAGAATGTGGTTGAGTGGAATGGAGTTGAGTGCTGGATGTCGTTTATGGACGCTGTAAAGTGCTCCCGCGGCACTATCCGATCAAAAAGAGTCACGTGACGTGTCATCCACTACTCAACGCCATACCTACAGGCATCTATTCACTCCTTTCGTTTCAGAGGCAGAGCTCTACACCGGAGCTGCCCTAACATCATCGTGCAGACTCGATCGCCGAATATCACATGGCCACAGAGCTAGCCACGAGGACTTGTGGCATCTCAGCCAGATTTTGTTCAAGCCATTGGAGAGTATCAGTGCTGGATGGTATATGCCTTCATTGTGCATTGTCACATCTCTCATCCTGAGGACGGCTCGGATGGTCGGTCCAATATAGCTAAAAGACCCTCTGGAGCTTCTCAATCTACCACATATCTACGCCCTTAGCTGAAGCCAGATGCCTGGTCAAGCTATATGCTCAATGCCATGATACTGTTGACAATATCGTTGTCGTTCTCCTTGAGCGCCTTGACAGCCTTCTTCCGGCTGACGCTTGCCTGAGCCATGACAAGCTCAATGTCCTTTGCCTCAAGACCGGTGTCGTCGACTTCTTCGCCGTCGTCCTCTTCCTCCTCGGCCTTCTTGCCAGCGTCACCCTCGATCGACTTGCCCTTGTCGGCGGCCTCAGCTGAGTGGTCGTGGCCGGCGTGCTCGTTGGCAGACTGTGCGGCAAGCTGCTGAGCAGCGGAAGCCTGAGCCTGGGAGTTCAGATCCTCAATCTTAGCCTCACCGAAGATACTTGCATATTGTTAGCTCTCTGTCGTCCTACAATCTTTCTCTGCCAATAATTTCTTACATCCAGGTGTTGCTCGATGGGGACTTGTACACGTCTGGCTGGCTGATGACGAAGAGGATATTCTTTGGTCGTCGGAGAGTGACACGGGTGATGCCCTCGACGTGCTTGAGACCAAGCTTGGCAATGGCCTTGCGCGCCTTCTTCTCGTTTCTGCTGTGCACAGCGACTTGAGCGCCCGCGGGGATGTTGGCATCTCCTCCTTCCTCATCCGAGTCGGAAGAGTCATCCTCAACCTCGTCGACCTTCTTCTCCGGCTCGTCAACAATCTCCTCGACGCGGGGGTTGGCCATATCTGCGGTAGTGAAGGTGGGAGAAGCTGTAGAGGAGAAATGTTAGTCATAGGCATTGTCATTCTGCAAAGCTAAAGATGGCGCAAAAGAGCACATGAAGCTGATTTTCGAGGGCGCTCACTTACATCAGCAGTCACTTCCAATCAGTGCGGTTTATTTGACGTCCTCCTGCTGGTTGTTGCGACTGATGAGTTAAAAGGAAGTCGCAACGCCAAGCGCCCACAGTAATACTTCCCAAAGCGCGGGCAGTCCGGGCCGAAAACATATGGGAAGCCATGACAGCATGTACAAATACGGATACAGGTTTCATTTCACTTGCACGGTTGGAGCACAGAGGAGAGTACATGGTATACACAGAAGTCACTTTTCAGAGCCGTAGGACGGCCATGCATTGAAGCGCTATCAAAAGCCTTAGACAGCCATTTCATTCCTTATTTCGCTTGACCTTTTCGCCTGATTGTCGTCCTGAATCCATCTTGAATGCCTTGAGGCATCGGAGGCGCACCAATCCACTGTGATGCATTTGGGTATGTGGCATCTTCACGCAGCTTATGCCTTAGCTGAAGCAATGGCCTTGCGGACCTCGAAGCGGGCCTGTTCTGTGTTAGCCTTCAATCTTGTAGGGCCCATTTTTTTACGTGTTCCGGGCCATGAAATATTCCGTGACAGCTGTGAACGCACCTGCTTCCTCAATCGCATAACCTTGAAGCGCTCGAAGTCGTTCAGTTGCTTCCTCCGAGCATCCTTCTGCAGTCTCTTGGCGTAGCCGCTGTTTGTCCACTTCTCGTCGATCTTTGCCTCTGCCCACTTCTTCTTCAGGGCACCGGAGCCTGTTGCAAGTGGGAGCTTCTCGATCACGATTCCGGTGAGAGAGAGGTCCTTGAGTGCGGCGGCGTGACGTGGGACGGCGAGCTTTGGCTCATCAGACGGACCCTCGACAAGGACCTGTGAACATGTAAATCCATTGTGCCCAGAATCTCATGTCTCCAACTCTTGTGGTGGTGCACGGTGGTCACGTACGCGCTTATGGTCGATGATCTGGACGATGGCGGCGACTCGGTTGATGTAAGGACCGTTGGCGAAGAACGCAATACGACCCTGCTCGACCTGTCTCCAGCTGCTGGCGGTAACCTCTGCGTCGCCCATTGTGTCGGTGTTGGGTCGGATGTGCTGTTGTTGTCGTCGACGTTGTGCGAATTTGTTCCCGAGCGGCGCAAATGCGTGGTGAATTAAAGCTTGGCGAACGGGCCGCCGGGCAGGCACTACCGAGAACTTGCACCTCCTTCGAAACTTTTCGCGCTCCCCCTTCAACTTCACAACACGCTTCATCGTGCGGACATCATGCTCCCACCACAGGCACAAATGTGCTCTGTCAACACTTGCAAGGTACGTCCAAAGCCTTTCGACTCTATACCTTCACACCAGCAGGATTACACCAATTTGCGATTGATGTCCGTCCGGGAGGACTCGCCTGTCTCTCACAACCGGACGGTCAAGCTGATATTCAATTCTTACATATTATGATAACCACACCAGTACAACCTTACAACAGAGGCAGATGCTCCGCGATCTTCGCTAACACACGCTGCAGGCAGGTTCGACCAGTCCTCCACGAACCCGTACATGAACAAGTTGAAGGTGCATCATCAAGGTACGCGACCTCACTCTTCCCTCCTATTCCTATGATTACAACACTACGCACTAGATAGTAATTGACCCACGTGGGATGATCGCTTTTTACACCAAGATCACTGAGGACATCTGCATCAACACACTGCTCCTGAAATCTGGTTTTTGGCATCCACTGATTTGCACCTTTTGCTAGGTACGCAGCATAGAACCAACTTCACCGTGCCCCTCACAGATCGTCGCCACTCTAAGTGCTGTCGCACATGGTGCCGTCATATGATTCCGGCTTCACGCCCGTGAAGATACGCGGCAAACGTAATGCTATTTCTTCCGAGAAGTGGCATACCGGGAAGCGGCGGAAGCCCCAACTGCAACAACGGCGCTCGAGTAACGCCATCACGGTGACTTCTTCGTCCGTGTCGCGGAAGCGTCTGCAGAAAGCCGTCGAAGAGTCGCCACTTGAGTTGCTTCCGGCCGAGGTTGTTCAACATATCTTCGAGTACTCGGCCAATGTCAACCTGCCACTGGCGTCCCGGCAATTGGCCGCTAAACTCTCCAAGAGCACACACCTGGAGCATCAGCTAACGGGGACTCTACTGGCGCCTGTGCTTCGCCTGCTAGAAAGTGAAGAGGCTAGTACGGCGCAACTGTCCGCCGCAACAAGATTGCTAAATAGCAGATTCGTGACGTTTGAGTTCTTCAAATCATGGCTCCGAGGCCACAACGAAGCCAGGTCCCTCCATGTCTCTGATGGCGCTCAGGATGAGGCGTACTGGCGTGCGATATGGACAGCCCTTCGGCCTTCACCCGCCCTGCTTCCTCCGAGCAAGCTTATATCGCCTCCATACACAGAAGCGAAGACCAGTTTTCTGGCAGTGTTGGTGCAAGGAAATCCTGGTATTCCTACCATCGACCCCGCATATGGCGAATTTGCACTTCAAGGACTTCAATCTGCCGTTGCTGCCGGACAAGGCAAGGTTGTTTCGTTGATGTTGACCATGGGCGTTACTGTAAGTACCGAGTCGCTACGTATTGCTGTCATAGACTCGGGCTGCGACAAGGACATCGTCTCGAGGCTGCTAGATGCCACAGTGCCGGCCGATGGATCGTTGCCCTACCAGCAAGGAGTCGATCTTCTCGATCCCTCGTTGTGGGCGTGGGCAGAGAAGGCTCGCAAGGACGGAGATGAGAAAGGGCAGTGGCTTGTTGCGTCACTGCGTGACAGGCAGCAGCGCAAGGCTACTGCCGAATCCATAGCGTGAGGTTCATCGACGTAGATGTTCAGAACGCAATCAATGCAATTCAGGCCATCTTTATCGACGTGAAGTACGTACCTTAGCATAAACAGGTCTACTGCCTACTTGCCTCCAAAGTTGCAAACCCGCTCTAGATCATTTACCCGCATTTGGACGATTGACTGAAACGTTGAAGCTTACCACAAGATCCTTCAGAAGACCTCCTCGTGGTCTTGCCAATACTCCATCAACAAACCCAGCCTCGTTCTGTGCAATAATGTGCTCTGGAAAGCATTTTGGGGTACTGCAGCAGATACAGATGGCCCTAGTTCACTATCTCAGATCTGCTGGTGCGGTCAAGGCAGCCGATAGGACAATAGTGCTGGACCGAGATCAGATGTCCAGGCACGCAGAGGCTGGACGCTGGGACAGCTCACCGCCGCTTAGATTGTCTCTTCAAGTATAATGGCTCGCTCAACAAGTGGAATTTGGCCAAAAGACATCTGATCTGATTGACACTCGTTCATCTATCACGACATCAGTACACTTTGGCTGTACCGGAATCCACTTCTCGTTGTTCGTAATACCTCTAACTACTTTTGCAGCTTTAGGCAACGCAGCAGATGAAGAGGTTTCTTATAGAACGGCTTTTCTTACCGCTGACCCAGACTGACTTCATGATACGCTGATCTGTTGTCTGTCCGGGATTTGTAGAGTGATGGTGCTCGAGACATCCTGGAGTACATTCGTGATCTGACTAAATCGTAACGGCGTTGTACCAAGCTTAGCACGATTATTGTCGTAAACGCCAAGCGCCATGGATGCCTCCGTTGCCTGTATTCGCCGCCCCGTTGGTTCTTGGTATCTTTGGAGACAGATGCCGTTTCTCCTTCAGGCCATCCTTGCTCTTCCGCTCATCTAAACGTACTGCGATAGCCAGCGAATACCGTCTCCATAACCTTGCCTCATCACAACCGAGCACATGAAGATCTCAATGGGCCGTATGCCATCGAGTGGGACCTTGCCCTTGCCGGTGGTCTGATATAGCCCGAGCTCATGTCTCAGCTGGTCCTCGGACACAGCGTTGGGGTGGTCGATCTTGTTGCCGAGGATCAAGAATGGTGTCTTGGCTAGGTCTTCCATGCTGAGAAGAGCATCGAGCTCGGCCTTGCTCTCTGCGAAACGCTCGGGGTCTTTTGCGTCTACCAAGAAGACAATGCCGGAGACCTCGGGGAAGTAGTCCTTCCACAATCGTCGTGCTTGCTGGTGACCGCCGAGATCGAAGGTGGTGAAGCGACAGCTACCGATGCTGAGTTCTTCTGAAGTCGGGTGCAGGGTTGGCTGGAGGATGGCTACGCGGTCGTTCTTGAGCATGTGGAGGAGCTGGGGAGAGGTATTAGCGGTGATGTTCGAGGCAGATGGTCATGTCTGCTTACAGTCGTCTTCCCGGCATTATCGAGACCGAGGAAGAGCAGCTTGGCGTGCTTATTAGCCAGGCCAAGGTTGGCCAGCAGGTCCCAAACTAGAACACGTCAGCTGCATTGTTCAGACCCGCTGTCCGAGCAGATGCGCGTGGTAAGCGTACACCAGTCGACAATCCACATGGCTGATTAGGATGTGTGCGAGATTGGTAAAGGCGGTGGTGAGTATTCGAGAGTGCGTGTGGAGGATGGGGCTGTGGTGGTGGTGACAGGTGTTGTTGCTGGCGAAGTGGAAAGGTGGACGATGATCAGCGGTGGGCGATATGCCAGGCCTTCCTTCGTGCTTGCGCGAGAGCCGGAGACCCTGGGAATTTTATGGCCTAAGGCACCCGGCCATCTCTGAAAGCTGTCTTCGATCTCATGGTACTACTTTACACGTTCCTCGTGACAACATCACACACACTCCTTTGGACAAAATTCGACGACAATGGCCGCCAACAACCTCGTGAGTCTGACGATGTCGGAGTTGTCGCGCGTCATGCTAACTATTCCCAGCTCGATCGCATCGTCGGCCTCGCAATGCTCATTCTCGCGTCTGTCGTCTTCCTCTACTATACAACCTGGACCCTATTGATGGTACAATGAGCTGCATCACCCATGCCTCACTTGAATCGTACTGACCGCGACAAGCCATTCGTCGATAGCGGGCACCCAGTCCAGTCCCTATTTCCACCTCGAGTCTGGGCCATTCGCATCCCCGTAATCCTCCTGCTCCTCGGTGGCGCAGTAGTCGGCAGTTTCCTCAGCATTGTCATGATACGGAGCAATCGCAAGAAGGCATTGAAGGCAAAGCAAAAGGCTCAAGCACAAAAGGCGCAATAAAAGCAAAAGGTTCATGACAGGGAAGCAATGGAGACAGGACTGCATTGGGAGCTTTGCATATCTAATAAACTGGTCTCCAGACACAGCACCGCGTCCATTGCATAGTAGTGCGCACTATCCTCCCCGGATCGCTGTCTGCTCCGTTCGGACCATGCCTCTTTGCCTGGACGCTTGCTGGCACAGACACGAGCCAGCGTCAACAACCAGGAGGTATTTGCAGCGTCGTGTGACGACATTACACCATAAATTGTCCACAAACCCGATAACAGCGATTGGCCGGATCACGGACATGCTTGAGATTTCAGCGAGTCGTGTCCCAACAAACATCCAGCCCTCAAGCCCTCAAGCACAGTCTTTGCAGTCTTCCCTCACCTCCGCGGCGGACGATGCCGTTGCTTGTGGCAGTGTGTTCATGTCTTTGCCGTCTTTAGCTCCAGATGCCGGCTTCGCCTTGGATGACGGGGTGTCAGAGTGGCCAAGGTTCTTCTCAGGTTCAATCAGATTCCTCAGCCTCTGCTTCAGGATCTTCGTTTCTGGAAATCCACCTTCAGCTTTCCTGTCCCATATCATAACCTTCTTAGTCGCGCTGTCAGACGGGACATGAGTGACGTGAACTTCAAAAATTCCCCCAACGGCAGGGATCAAGGCGACCTCCCCGATACTTGTTCCAAACGTGGATAGCAGTTCTTGACCAAAGTAGGCCGCTCTAGAATCGTGACTCAGTACTTGACAGCTTACGGGCTTCGATTTGTCCTACCTCAACAACCACTTGCATTGAGTACAGTCTCCTGAAAGGTCAGCTTGACCGTGAGCACACAGACCGAGTCCGAATATGCTCACATGTAATAGCCACTCGCGGCAACTTGACCGACGATACTGTTGACGTTGACAATTCGGCCATGCTGACTTGGTTCTTGAGAGCTGCAGCCGTTATTTCTTGTGACTGACCCGACAAGATCAAGTGGTTCAAGTATCTGCTATGATCGACCGAATGTCGTCGTTGAACGTGAGTGAGCTTCACATGTTTCGCACATCTGCGGCCCGTGCCTCTGCATGCCCCACTCTCCACGCGCATTGGCATCATGACATGCGCCCCCAACTTTACCTCTGCGTTTGGCAGCTTCATAGTTCTACGATGCTGTCTGCCCTCCTTTACGAACCACTGAATATGCTGAAAGCACCGGACTGAGGGGCAAAGCAACCAGAGGACTCCGCCAAGCCTCAACGATCAACCACGGCAGAGACACTTCACCGTGGCAGCCTTGCACAGTAACTTTTGCTCAATCTCAGCCGCGCGTTGTGACACCTCTTGAAGAGCCGTTGTGGTTCCACACGGAGAACGCGGTTTGCCGTCATGAAGGACTCCTTTACGACCAGATTACACACCCGCGAAGTCCTTGACCCCGCCGTACGATCCTCCAGCTACCGCAAGCTGTACTCCGACCGCCGATTGATCGATGACCTCGACATTGTGAATGAGCTAGATGGTCACTCGGGCTGTGTGAATGCTCTGTCCTGGTCAAAGTCGGGCCAGTTGTTAGCAAGTGGATCAGACGATCTTCACCTCAATGTCCACAAATACCAGCCGGATAATGCAGTCAGCCAGTTCCAGCTTGCTGCCACCGTTGCGACGGGACAGTAAGTCATTTCTAGGGAGTCCATACAGTCGCGATGAAGCTAGCAGTGTCTTAGAGCGGCTGAGCTGTCTGAGAGGACGATTCTATTGTAGTCCAGCAGAGCACTGTAGCCCTTTTCTGGGAAAGACATTGCTAGCTTGATTACGATGGGATAGCTCTGTCCTTATGTGTTGAATATGTACTAACTCTCCCATGATTTAGCACGCAGAACATCTTCTCTGTGAAGTTCATGCCCCACAGCAACGACGGGACTGTCATTACGGCTGCAGGCGACGCACAGGTCCGTGTCTTTGATCTAGAATACGCTGGCCAAAGCAGAGGTGCCTCTCATGCTTCACATAGCGCCTCGGAGGGGCGAAGAAGAGGTCGAACCACTATTTACGATGGGGTCAAATACTTGAGCGACGGGGATACGAACGCGAGAGTCTACAGATCGCATGGGGACCGAGTGAAGCGTATAGTCACCGAATCATCGCCGTTCTTATTTATGACTTGCTCAGAGGATGGGGAAGTAAGGTATGTATACCACCGCTGAGCAACGACTTGCCATTGATGTTTTGCCAGACAATGGGATCTGAGGCAGCCTTCGTCAGCATATCCACCGCCTACTTCTCGATTCAGCAATCAGTCCTCCGTGACACCGCCACTTATTTCCTACAAACGATATGGTCTCGACCTTAACACCATATCGTGCTCGGCAAGTCAACCACATTACATCGCTCTTGGTGGTGCTCACCTGCATTGCTTTCTTCATGATCGCCGAATGGCCGGCCGGGACAAGCTTGCAGAGACAGGTCGCTTGCTGTCCCCCATCGATCAGCTCTCCCAAGACGAGCAAGAACTGCTGAGCCAGGCGACGCAATGTGTGAGGAAGTTTGCGCCGAAGGGGCAGCGGAAGATGCAGCGCGCGGATAACGGCCACATCACGGCGTGCAAGATCAGCGACGCTAGACCTGACGAGATGATCGTCAGCTGGAGCGGCGACCACATCTACAGCTTTGATCTGATTAGAGATTCAATAGAAGAGCAACAAGACATTGGAGCTCGGAGAGGCAGTAGAGCAAATGGAAGTCTCGACAGGAAGCGAAAGAGACAGGGGAACGGTAGCGAAGTACCGCTCGGCGAGGATACTAGAACGTCATCGCGTCCACGAACAGAAAGCACTTCTCGAGAAGCGGCCCTCAGGATTCGCTACCAGAATGGTCAGAGCGAGGACATTGATCTACGAAACATTCCGCAGGTTCTAACGAAGCGGCAGAGAGATGCACAGCGAATAGCCAAGGCCTCAGTGAAGATTCGCACGTCGTTATTAGGCAACCAGGCGAGCTCTGATGCGAATGCTCAGTTCACCTCTGCCCTCGGACAGGCAGCCAGCGTCTTGCCTGATGTGGATGAGGTGATACGGGAGTGGGGCTATCCAATGGATCCTCAGCCTGATTCCGTGTATTTACAACAGACACTGAGAAGACAGCGCGAAAGCACGCGACGATTCATGCAGGGGGCCGGGACGCTGGCGAGAGTACTAGGTGGCAAGCTACAGACACCTCCCGGCAATGCAAGTCAAATGCCTGAACAGTTCTTCACAATCGAGACACGGAACAGTGAGCTTCCACTCCCTCAAGACGAAGAGTTCCTATACGACTTTCTCAAAGCAGTATTATTGTGGCTGGACTCTGGCGTTGGCCGCTTGGTCGAGGGCTTTACACGACCTAGCGACATGCCAAGCGGGCGCAAAGCCTCTCACAGACTCCCGATACCAGCAGACGATGCTGGTCCGGAAGCTATTGATGAGTTTCTCGTACCGTACCTCCTTTCGAAGGCAGGCGATGAGCCGATTATCAACGTGGAGAGTAATAGGTTTGCAACCGAGGAGAGTCGGCGTCTCTTCGCAAGTCAGAAAGCTGCTGTACTTGCCTTCGCCGCCGCTGTGAAGATATCTTTCGCAGACCTGTCTTCGGCAGTGGTTCTGGCAGAAGGAAGCGAGAGCATACAGGCTCAAAGTCGTTCCGCGGCTCACACGTTCTGGGGGCGCAAAGCTGCTCGTGGTCTTCTTCTAGCCGCCGCAGAAGGACTTAATTTCGTCGTGGTCGACCGTGCCTTCGGAGGCCTTGGTAGGGTCATTCGAGAGATGGCTGCGGAGGAAGCTATTGATGCTATGCTCAACGAAGAAGAAGACAGTGAGGAGGAAAAGGCCATGAGCGCTGTAGAGGTTGTTGACGCAAATGGCGATGTCATAGATGGAGCGACTGCGAGCGATGTCTCTTTGGCTGCCAGAGAAGCAAGGCAGCGTGAGAGCAACGTTAATGGTGGTGGCAGTCCGGAAGTCGAAGTGACCGAGCACGATCTACTCAACGTGCGAGCGGATCCCATGGACGAAGATGAAGATCACGACAGTGATGATGACGACGAGCCTTTGGCTGGTGCGTACGATGATGAAAGCGAAGACGAAGCAGACCAGTCAGACTCGAGCTCCGAGCCTGACGAGGAAGATGGCGTCCCAAATATCGCTCCAAGGTACATGTACAGGACAGGCTTCGAGCGCCGCAGATTACGCCCAAAAGTCGAGGCTGAGACGCCGTGCTCGGCACCGACCCGTTCATACCGTGGCCATTGCAATGTTCGGACTGTTAAAGACGTCAACTACTTTGGCCCCGATGACGAGTTTGTGGTCTCTGGATCAGACTGCGGAAACTTCTTCATCTGGGATCGAAAGACCTGCGAGCTTGTCAATATATTGGAAGGCGATGGAGAAGTCGTGAATGTGATCCAAGGCCATCCATACGAAACCATGCTGGCAGTCTCTGGGATAGACCAGTAAGTAACCCTCAAGGAGTACGTGCAATTTTAGATAAGCTAGCAGTGTCTCAGTGGCAGAGTCGCCTTGGAAGGGCCGAATCCGCGACAATTCAGCAGAGCCTATGCAGCTATGCTAGACGAGACGCTGCTAGTTTGGCTGCGACAGCATGGCTCTTTCCCTCACGCGTGGCATAGATATACTGACCCCCTAATGTTCCAGCACAATAAAGATTTTCGGCCCCGATGCCCGCGCTAGAGAAATTGCGAGGCTCGGTCAAGGCATCTCTGCGCATGATGCATCTTCCTTCAGTTCGATTGCCTGGCCTATGCGCATCGGGCGACGAAGACCAAGACGCCAGGGATCAGAGACGGTGACTGATCAGAACACAACATCCTCTGAGCCTGCAGTACCGTTTCTATCTAACGAAGAACGCGAAGCAGATTCAGACGAGGACTATGTTGCGCCCAACGGACTTTGCAGCAGGAAGCGCATGCACGACAATTATGCAATCACTCAGCAGAACGACGTAGAGCGGGCCGGCGGGAATCAAGAAGCAGTGATAACGGTGCGCGACCTCTTATCGTACTTGCTTGCTAGAGGAGACATTCAGTAGCAAGGTCGAGCATCAACTTCATGAGATCACATTCTGACACAGATAGCAGCTCCCGCACGCTCAGCTCTTGCAGCTCCTCTTCCGTCGACTGGGAAATGTTGACGTCGTGCCGACTTTCGACTGATTCCAGTTCCAGAGCAAGTTGAAAACTGCTCTGCCTTGCCCGGTAGCTTTCAAATGAATGATCAGTGGCGACAACAAGCTGGTGGCCCAGGAGCGGTAAAAATCGGTTTGCCATAGCCACAGTATAGATGCGTCTCTCGCCTCACTGGCGCGTGCCTGATGGAGATACTTTCGAGGGATGCAGCAATGTTGCAAGCACAAGGCTGCGCCCTTCGCAAAGCAATAGCCACTGACGGATTGGAGCAAGAAGTTTTGCTCTGGGAACTGACGAGATACACGGTGCTATTCAATTATCAGAGCCCTACTCGGACGGTGCTTCCA
This sequence comes from Dothistroma pini CBS 116487, assembly GCA_002116355.1. Lineage (NCBI taxonomy): Eukaryota > Fungi > Ascomycota > Dothideomycetes > Mycosphaerellales > Mycosphaerellaceae > Dothistroma > Dothistroma pini. Next base: position 18,564 of record MWSO01000110.1, read on the forward strand.
CAACTTTGCCATCGTAATTCGAGCTGATCGCCTTCTCCAAAGCCTGTGACTTTGCGCCTGTTATACTGCCCTTCAGATCGCCATTTTTAAAGATATGGAACGTCGGCATCGCATTCGCCCCGAGCTCATGCGCGATGTCTTAAAAAGGTCAGTCGGCAATAGGAATACATTCTGGTCCCAATCGGGTCTGCAACACACCAAGAGCAGTGTCCGTGTTATAAGTATAGAACTTCGCGTCTGGATATTTCGCTATCATTTTGTCCACGAACGGTTGGATGGCTTTGCACTGGCGAAGGTTGTCAGCTATACTCGAACACTACGTGAAATGTCTCATAAGCTAACGCTGGAATGAGATATAATGCAGTCATGTCACAGAGAGGCGATGCCTTCTACTCTTGGAACTTACCTGTGAGCACCAGGTCGTTGTGGCTTCCAATATGTGAGTACCATCAGCATTGCTGGCCTTGAGGTAGTCTTTGAGCTCTTTCAACTCTTCCATATTTAGGCGGCTATCGGAAGTCCAGTGGATCCTCAATGTTCTGACAGGCAAATGTGGTTATGTCGTACATCCACTATCATTCATGGAAGCAATGACCTGCTGAGCAGGCGACGTCATAGCTGAGGAGAGGTGAATGGCAGAACGAAAGCAGTGCCATGACTTTCTTGATCATGTGCGAGGGCGCTTTAGCGCGTCAAGCCGCAAGCAGCCCTGCGCAGGAAGCTCATGAGCTTGCACCTTGCGACGGAATACAACGAGTGAAGTCCGGCTCATTAGGAGATGTCACACCAGCCGACAAGAGCGAGTACATTTCGCCAGGTCGTCGCAAGCAGGCCAAGAACGCCTGCACCAGAAATGAGCCAGCCTAAACGAGACGTTTGCTTCTCGCTCGAGGAAGTAAACAATCACTTTTGTCCGGTACAAGACGAAGTCTATCGCGAATGCGCATCAGAAGGCCGTTCTCTGCATGATGCTGCCGCAACCCCCGGAAACCTTGCCTACGTGATTCTCTTCAGTCGCGCCCACCCAAGATGGGATGCTGATGGGATCGTTTTCACCAAGTCAAACTTGGATCTCCTACCTCATTCTTTTGCAGACGAGCTGGACAAGTCGCCTACAAGGCCACAAACCCAACAGCGGAGCTGCTATCATGCAGTCCGGCCAGTCTTCAAAATGATGCGACAGCCGCCACGGGCGAAGCCGCAGTGTGTGAAATAGAGACATTGCAGATGCCAGCGAACGACGCTGCACCGTCCGACCCAATGGCGGTTCTCCAGCAAATTCCCTCCGAGCAGAAAAGTAGAAGCTTTAAAGTCGATGGTTGGTATTCGATCGAACGCGTCGCATTTCTTGGGTCGAAGAATCCTGAGCTTGTCCGGATGCTAGAGCAGAAATGGAGCCGCCAAGATCATCGCGGCAATATCAGGCAAGCCAAACGCGACGAGGAGAAGTGGAACGAAAGCCTTCGCCGTCGATGGGCGGTGGTCAAATTGAAGAAAGATGATGAAGCCATGGAGAAGCGTGGTGCGCCCGCGATTGTTGAGAGATTGTCAGACAAGCATACGACGTCGCTGGAGGTGCCCAAAAAGAGTGTCAGCGAGATGCTGGCAGAGCTGAGAATGGCTCGGGATTAGTTTATATTGGTTATGGTGGCCACGGATTTCGTGGTCGACCAAGCTAGTTTCGCTCGAAGCTTCATATTCACATGCAATGCAACGCCATGAGTGGAGTCATTCCGATTGTGCAGAACGCGAAGAGAGAACGAATAGGGCACGCTGGTTTCGGCACCCGTGCAGCTGGCAGATGGCGCCTCGGACCTTTGGGCGGTAGCCTGAAAGTCACGGGTATCAATACCGAGGTATCGGCGATCGGTGTATATACAACCTACAATCGATGTATCTACGTATCTACAATCGGCAACCGACATTCGATATAAAATAATTAATATTCGGGATAATCGCTACTTCTATTAAGTATATTATTTACTTCTACTAAGTTTAAAATACTATCTTTAGCTTATATATTATATAAGTAGCTTTAATAATAACTTAAACTTTATAGAAGTAGCTTTAATATTAGAAGAATAGCTTTTATCTTATAGAAGTAGCTCTAATATAAGAAGAACTATAGTATTAGCTTAAATTTTATAAAAGTAGCTATAATAATATACTTTATTACTAAGTAGGCTATATTACTAAGTAGGCTATATTACTAAGTAGGCTATATTACTAAGTAGGCTATATTACTAAGTAGGCTACTTTTACTAAGAACTATACTACTCTTTTAACGTAAATAATGTCTTAACTATAATAATATATAATGTCTTTAATAAAGCTAGACTAACTTTAGCTATCTAGGCTATAAAATATAATACGAAAGTTATATACTAAACTACTATAAAGATATATAATA
>MWSO01000111.1:0-39982 GCA_002116355.1 Dothistroma pini CBS 116487
GTAGTCTAAGGTTATTAGGCTCTACTTACTTTACTAGGGACAGGTATTCCTTAGTTACTCTATTAGTCTCCTATTATTAAGAGCGTTTAAAGCTATTAGGTTTAGTATAACCTAATAATATTATAAGATTAGAAGACTAAGCTTAATCGGGTTTATTCTCGGGCCGATAGGAAGTTAAGGGAGAGTAATGAAGTAGTAGTCTTCTTAGTCTAGTATAGACTTTAAGAGACTATAAGGCAGAGGTTAGGTTGTAGTATATTCTAAACAGTAATATTAAACAGTAAGTTGAACGCCTCGAAGTTATAGGGGATTCTTAGCGTTCCTAAATACAAAGGAGATTCGTAGATCTCTATGATCAGTCTGATCAGTCTGAGCATGAGCAGTCTGATCAGTCTGAGCGCGAGCAGTCTGATCACCCCAAGTCTGAGCGCTCGGGCAGGATCAGTCACGTGCTAGTCTTGTCTTATGATTCCAAGGTCCTCGGGAATCATTCCGTAACACTGTTGTACAAACGCCTGAGATGCATCCGTGCCATAGGTGTAGGCTCCTGACGTGGGCCTCGATTGCGGCTGATCCTGATAGAAATTATGTTGGGGTGCTTGCTGTACATATCGAGGCTCACTGCTCAGTCATAAGCCGCCTGTGCTCGCTTCAGCATCGTGTAAGGCCTTACCGGGCAGTTGGCAGTGATACAACCGACGCTGGTAGAGAAATACTTGTACCACTCTGCAGAAACCCCACGCTGCGTCCGTTCTCCGTAGTCGGAATGTACCACTGATTGAGCGTGGCTGACCATTCCCAAGGACCTGGTTTACCGGACACGATGTCCACACAGACTGCTGTTCTTTGGCACAGTGGAGTAGTCCTGGAATCCTTGTTGGTCTGCGGCAGTTGGCGGCATGTTTGCCGTATCTATAAGATGCGCGGATGAGGCTCTTCTTCACACAGACACGCTTCTGCGGTGCATGCACCTGCCCGCCACCCTCTTGCATACTGCACGCTGAGCTGGCCAATTCATTGACCCGAAGCGCGTCGGCACGAGCAGACAGGCACGACAGGGTCAGCGGCAGAAGCAACGAAAGGAGGGTCGAGTAGCACGCTAGCCGCGCCTCGGCTCGCAACAAATGCTTGTTCGCCCACAAGAATTTCCACATACATGATACAGGCTGAAACTGTGGCCAATAAGGCAAAGGTCTTCCCCCTTTGACTGGGCATCACCGTTTTGAGCTTCGCAGAGCCTCATGTCTCTTTTGATCTGCCTTGATGTCCTGTGATCCATACAGCTTGGTGCGAACATCGTAGCCCTCAACATGCCACGTGCCCAATCTTCGAGCGACATGTGACAAACCTTGACAATCAGTACTGGACAATCGGCAGTCAGTCCATGAGCAAGATAGCCCGAGCTTACGGTCGTCCTGCTGTCTGCTTCCTGCCTAAGATCTGCTGTGACGGTGTCACAGATGAGTGAACATGGGCCATGAACAGAACTTTGCTCCACTACCGGCTCACACGCGCCAGATCGACATCGCGGCTGTCGATCGCGCCTGTATGACGGTGCGATGGGGAAAGTGCCGGCATACACAACGCAATGCGAACAGTGCTAGCACTGCCAGATCTGGAACGTTACGCCACGATCTTGAACTCACATCTCCTTTACGCGGCTGCGTGTTACCTGTGGACCGACGGCACTGGAGCAGCAGCGCTCGGTCTTGATGCGCTTACAAGTCTTTGGGTATTCGTGCTGCAGCCTGAAGTGCCAGCAAGCACGCGGAGAGGAGCATGACTGCCACCCTTCCCGCACGCACAGAGAAAGCCTCTTGTGATCACTCTTTGCACTACTTCTATCACATGCTCGACACATAAGTGCGTCCTCAGACAGGACACACGAGCCACTCACTTTAAACTCATGTATATGTAAGCGCCACGTGGGCATGCATACTGCTGACCGCGAAGCATACGTGACCATACCGCTCTGAGCTTAGAGCTGGAGATGGCTTATGTTTGAGCCGATCTGCATAACATCCAGGCTGCAGAGTAACGCTGCAGTCACGCTTCAACGCCGTCCACAATATGCGGTGAGTCACTCGTATGTCGTGAGAGCGCTGTTGTGAGAGTAGCGCAGTCATCGTGTCGAGGATTTGCTGGCATCCTCTTACTAGGCAGCATGAAGCTACAACGTCGCTTCGTCGCGGGCTCTGACAGTGTCGTGTTGTTCCTAGAGCGTTTGCTTGGGGCCACATTCTATCACAGCCCAACCTCCTCTCTCAACTTCTTCTCATACTCCACCACCTCCGGCATCTCAATCCTCCCAACCTTCAACCCGCTCCAATCCTTTTCACATCCCTCCTGGATATGTGGCCAAGGCCCCAATGGCGTGATTCCTTTCGGATTAACTCCCTTATGACTCTTCGTATAATTCTCCTTAATGTGCCTGAAATCCGTCGTCTCCCTACACGCTGTCTCCTCCCAATACATCCGTCTCAACCAGTTATCCAAATGCGGATAACTATACCGAATCATCCCGAGATTGCATTTGAAGTGTTGGACGTACACGACATCGAAGCGAATCAGCGTGCAGAAGACGCGGATGTCGACTTCTGTCATTGTTTCTCCGAAAATGTAGGGGCCGCGAGAGGCGGCGGCGAGTGATTCGAGGTAGTTGAGAATTCCGAAGACGGGTGGGAGGTTCTTTTCGTAGGTTTGTTGATCGGGAGCGAAGCCAGCTTTATAGACGCCTGTGTTCAGATCCCTTTGGAGTGGTTCCTCTAATGCCAGAATCTTCCTCTGCAAGCTTGGGGGAAAGAGATCGATTTCCCGGAGTTCGGGTGGGAGGAGGGGATCAAAGCAATGCTGCAGACTCCGCAAGAGTTCGTGAGATTCGTTGTTGACGATTGTGTTGAGTTTCTTGTCCCATAGAACCGGAACGCTGTATTTCCCCTTGTAGTCCTTGTCGGCTTTGAAGTATATTTCGTTGATGAACCGCGATCCGAATAGCCTGTCCTCCGTGGCACCATCGTAATGCGATTCGTCCTTGTGATTGAAGCGCCAGCCGGGCCAGCCGGGGTTTGATTCATCATCTTCTTTGGGGTACGGCTTGACAACACTAGTCTCAATGCCGGCGTACTTCTGTAACTGCTTGAGGTGGAGGACTAGATTTGCGCGATGAGCGAAGGGACAGAAGAGACCGATGTAGAAGTGGTAGCGGTCTTTTTCAGGTTTGAAGGTGCCATCCAAGGTGATTCTGCCATGGAAAGAGTCGTCTGGAGAGGAGTGCCATGAAGATGGGAGATTTGTGGACGCCATTTTTCGCGATGCTGGTGTGACGGTTTTAGTGAAACCTGTCAAGCGCTGTAGCATTGGCACAGGTCAAGCTGGTCTGTTCGTACTCGTCGCTGGCATTGATGATCGGAAGCAGCAGCTTTTCCACCCTACGAAGTCTTCACTTCAGCCAACGGATGTTCGGAGACGATGTCGCTGTGATGGAGGATGACGAAAGAGTGCGGAGCGATTCCGAAGCTTTTAGGCGTCGATCATCGTAGCAGAGCGAGTATGATTGAAGATCACATTCACGAGAGTTCTGTAGTCTATAATCGGGTATCAGTAGCACAGCCTATACATTATCAACGAAACGAGCCTTTGCCTCCCCTCACCAGGCACTCGATGTTGCCTACGACTTCTTCAGCAAATAGTCTGACCGCTTCGCAACCTTCACATCCCAAATCGTCTCGAGAATACCTCTCACACTCCGTCTTGGGCGAGTAAAGTTCATGTCCGCGTGCAGCTTATCGTAGACGCTCGGTAACGTCTCCGCCTTCCACTTCTTCCTCGTCTCATCGTAGCGCTCCTTGTTGTAGATTATCCAGAACTCTTCAGCGGTGTAGTATGTCCTCGCGTAGAGCAGCTTGCTCCCGAGCAGAACGCTCGCCTTCAATTCCAGCTCTCGGTTGAGCTCCAGGAACTCTTCATGGTTGCGAGGTCCACGACCGTACACACCCACACCGAAAATACGCTGCTCTCTGACGCTGCCAATGACATCTCCATTGAACCGCATATCGATTCCAATCTCTTGTGCTGGCTTGAGTGGACAAAGGAAGATCTGGCACTCTGGCATCTCTTGCGCCACGAACTCAATGAAGTGCGTCACTGTTGACGCTGGAATACCAAAATCTTGAACCACATATTCATCAGCCAGCCCCGTCTTGTGGAGTGCCATGTAGCATGTTCGACTGTCGAGGAAGGGATCGGCGATTCGACGAGTGATGCGGTTTTGTGGGACGTGAAAGTGCTTGAAGGCGAGCTTGCCCCCCCAGAATGCACCATGGTCGTAGCGGAAGAGGTAGTCGGTGAGGGTCAGGATGACAGGAGGGATGTCGGCGATCTTGGTCGTGGCTTTGCTCTCTCCATTCGTGTGGCCGTTCGTGGCGCCGTTAGCTGTACTGTTCGTTGCAGCCTTGCCTTTGGTCTCGGCATTGGTCAGCATTGAGATCTTGTTGTTGTGCTTCTTGAGGTGAGCTTCGATAGTGTCAGCGAACCAGTGCACTTGCTTTGTTGTCAGCAGGGGCGCGCGGTTGTCACGTTGCGCATAGTCGATCATCTTGCCAAACATGACGACTGCTGAGCGGCGGTTGAAGTAAATGCCATCGATGTACTCAATGGAGGGATCTGAGCACGCTTCCTCGAAAATGGCCGGCACTGTCAAGGGCTCGCTGACGGGTCTGATCTGCACTTGGACGTGGGACTTGGCTGGCAGCAGCTCAATGGTGACGAGCGTGATGATGCCAAAAGTGCCCAACGAGCCGTGGGCCTCTTGCAGCAGATCGGCGTTCTTCTCTCTGTTCGCATACTCCAACGTGCCATCTCCTAGCACAATCTCAATCTCCGAGACGGTGTTGCCGAACAGCCCATAGCGGTACATGCTGCTCTCTCCGCTCATGCCCGCAAAGCCTCCTCCGCAAGTGATGCCCTTGAACTCCATGACAATCTTGGGCACGTACCCAGCAGCGATTGTGTGTGCGGCGAGGACATCCATTGGAACATTCGGCTCAGCTTTGACCGTCATCGTCTCCTTGTCGACTGGGAAGATACGATGCATGTCTGATGTGTCCACGATGGCATCTTTGGTGAACTGCATGGGCCGGGTGGAGGATGTTGAGCCATGGTAGATGCGAAAGTGCTTCCCGTCGTTGTGAAACTTCTCGACCTGGCTCGCGATGCGCTTGACGGCAGCGTCGTGCTCTTCGGCGAGCTTGGAAGCAGCCATGGTGCGTACAATACCGCAAGGTAAGTTGGTCGCCGCAGACTGCTCTTGTAGTGATACGGGCCCGCGTGAATCGTCGCTCTTCACGATAATGATTGATGCGGGCGTATGGTTGGCACGGTGGACAGAATGGTGTTGTCCGTGAAGAAGTGATGATACAGAGACATACGCGTTTCACCCAACAAACCGCAACTGCTTGTTGGTCTCCCCCATCATCCGAGCGTTTCCGCGGGATTGCTGCGCCGCGGTGAGCGCTCGTCAGCCGACTTCATCTTGACATGGTCGTTTGGCACAACTGATGTCTTGACCTTCAATTTGCAGTGGCCTTGGCATGATCCTCAAGCAGGATACCACCCAGAACAGGTCATGGATAGATACAGCATTACAAGGACGAACTGGCACGAACAGCAATGTTGCATGTGCATTGTGCATATGCCAGGGTTCAAGCTCACCAGCTGGCCGAACAGCTGGGATCGGGTTCGGAATCGGGATCGGAATTGGAAGCGGAAGCAGAGCTGCGTCCAGCTCGCTGCACGTGTGCCCTACACTTAGCCGTGTAACCTCCGGGTGCCCTACATCAGCATTCTTAGTCTACCTGCTTGATTTGTCGACCATGACCGCCACATGCCGACGATGGCAGGCACAACACCGACCACAAGCCGATCCGATCCTATGCTACGGAGTACTCCTCCACCAACAGAACACCGCCTCCACCCACCCCACCGACTATTCATCCCACCTTAGCATCCATGACAGAATTCATCGCCCGGCCACTCCATGTCAACGCGACGCAGTGACCAGCTCGGAGAGCATTGTTCCGTCACTGCCACCGACCTGCTCGAGCACCTGCCCGTTCCTTGCATATACCTCACCACCACCGACTATCGAATCGCCTATTGTAACGCCGCAGCCCGAGACATCGTACGGATCCCTAGCGGCTATGTCAACATCTCGTCGAATGCTGCCGAGCCCGCCCTACTCGATCGATCCATCTTCGACACTGATTTGGTAGACCAACATCTCAAGAGCAAGCAGGACGTCGAGCTGAGCATCCAAGAGCTCATCAGATCCGTGCCAGATGAGCAGCTTCCTCAATACGATCCCACAGCCCATGATCATCGTCAACGCACCAATGCTGGATCAAAGCCGACCTCCATATGCTTAGAACCAGGTCCGAAATCTTGCTTGCGATGGACACTGGCCACTTGCCTCCTCGAAACACATACCTTCTTCAGCTTGACCGCGAGTTCATCCACCCCACCTCGTTCTTGGAAGAACGTCAAGCTCTCGCGCGACGAAGAACATGAGCTATTTCACTCGCTAGCGGACCCTTCATGGCGCGACGTACCCTATGCTACGAGTTTGATGTACGCAGCCAGCGGCACATTTGAAGTAAACGAACATGGTCGTGGATCACTGGGCGAGCTGGCGAGGGCCATGGACAACAATGACGAATCTTCTAAAAGATATCTGAATGTGTGGGATGAAAACTTCAACAGACGGAAAGCTCTGTCCGATGCTGCTGGTCCAACAACTCTCAAGTCGCGAAGGGGAATCGTATCGTTAAAGTATGGCCTCGAGGACCCTGATAATGGTGCTCGGAGCATTATTGACAGTACCTGCACTTTGTTGAACAATCCTTTCAACGGCGACCCCTTGGGTGTCATTATCCAGGCACGCGAACCGCAGGAATGGGCCAACTACCTCGAACGAAAGGACACACTCAACCGAAAGTGCTGGACTACGGCAGGAGTGAGACCGGCCATGGTGCGAACCATAAGGTCCGATGGCACAATCGACTTCTTCTCGGACACGTGGGAGTCGTTCGCCGGTTTTGACAGGATCAGGTTGTGCCAGGGTCATTACAAGAATTGCATTCATCCGGACGACCTACTCAAGCTGGAAAGTGCCGTGGCTTCCAGTATCAAATATCAACATGTCTCTAGCTGCAAAATCCGAATTCGACATCGGGAAGGTAGCACCTACCGATATTTCTCCGATCGCATAGTGCCAATAGTGCCATCCCCGGACCTCGGCGACGACGACGACATGCTCCGTTGGTATGCAATTACTACCGACATTCACGACCTCCTGATGGGACAAAAGTTGGCTCAGCGTGCCACAGAACGTCTTTACAATCTGGTCAACAACATGCCGGTGACCATGTTCACGCTCGACGAAGATCTTTGTATCACGAACGCAGAAGGTGCCCTGAAGCTTGACAATAAGCAAGGCGAAGTGTATGGCTCAGCCGACTACGAAGGTCGTGGCATCCACGAGATTATTAGAGACTTGGCTAACACAAGCGGCACGGACCATGTGATGGCAGAGCTCGAGAAAGTCGTGAATCGCCAACTGGACTCGTCTGTGACTGATCACCAAGTTGGAGACAAGTACTTGCGTACGTTCGCAGTACCCGAGACCGACGAGGAAGACTTGATGGGGATGGGGGAGAAGCCTCGTCGTGGAGCTTTGTGCTTGACCATGGACCTCACAGCCGAAGTCTCGAACAAAAAAGCGATACACCAAATCAAGAGCATGCAGGAAGCAGAGCGAACAAAGGATCAGTTCTTGGCCAACGGTGGGTCAATGCAATCTCATGCATCGAGAGGTGACATGTGTTACGCTACAGCTAAGCAAAAGACTAATCTTTTGAGGTAGTGTCTCATGAGCTACGCACACCGATTGCGGGCCTCCTGGGTATGACGGAGCTGCTCATCGAGACCGACTTGACTGCAAAGCAGAGCGACTATGTTCAAACTTTCCAGTCATCGGCGCAGAGTCTTCTGGCTATCGTGAATAATATTCTGGACTTCTCCAAAGCACAAGCTGATGCGATCTTGCTTGAGACAATTCACTTCGATCTGCCGAGATTGCTGCATGACATATGTAATACGAACGAGGTCTTGGCCGTGAAGAAAGGGCTGTCGTTCCATCTCGAGTCTCCTGTCGGACCATTGATGTTGTTGGGCGACCCTGGAAGGATCCGGCAGATGTGAGTGTCGTCTTTTGGTGCTGCATTCAGTAACACTAACATGGGTACATTAGCCTCCAAAACATGATTACAAATGCCATCAAATTTACCAGCGCAGGATACGTCAAGCTCAGTGCATCAATCGAGCAGCACGATGGAGTCGCCAAAGTCTTGGTGGTTGTTCAAGACACAGGTTTGGCCTTCTTATCACGTAACCTTCTCGAGTCCAGCTAACATATATCTTTCTCACCAGGCATCGGCATCGACGATGAGACTCTCGGACGCTTGTTCAAACCTTTCGTCCAGGCCGATCAGTCAACGACCAGAGTCTACGGCGGTAGCGGCCTCGGTCTATCTATTGCGCGAAAGCTAGCTCAAGCAATGAACGGAGACGTACGACTGGAATCTGTCAAGGGAAAGGGTACCAGGGCGATCATAACACTAGATCTGAAAATCCCGCCAAATTCGTCGCGGAATATTCTTGGAGGAAGTCGGAAAACTTCTGACCGCTCTGTAAAAGACGAGTCGTCACAACTGTCAAAGCCGATCGATGAGATCCGCATTCTCCTGGTCGAAGATAACTTGATCAATAAGAAAGTCGTCGAGGGACATCTCGACAAGCTGGGGTTCCAACATGTCGATTTTGCAGAAAATGGCGCTGTGGCTGTCGAATACATGATGACTGCCTTGAACGGCGGCGAAGCCAATGGCGAGGCAAGGAAGTCTCCCGTTCGACCCGACATCGTCTTAATGGACTGTCAAATGCCTATCCTTGACGGTTACGATGCGACACGAAAGTTACGAGATGAGCTGAAGTATGATGGACCTATCGTGGCGCTGACAGCGAGCGCGGTTGAGGGAGATCGGAAGAGGTGTATTGATGCTGGCATGGTGAGTTGGAGATAAACTCAATCGTTCTTTGTGGCTATTGCTGACTTGCATTCCAGGATGACCAATTAATCAAACCTTTGTCGAGGAAACAGCTCAGCCAGACGATTGAGAAGTGGCTTGCTTCGAACAGGCCTGAAACGTCTGATTCCTAGGTGGTCCATGGAAAGATATGTGCATATACCTTCTGCATAGCAGCGCTTGATTGGATACTCCCGAGAGCACGAGGAACGAACGCCATGCATTTGACTCCTGTATTCAACACAAGTGTACATTACCCAATGTCACCAGTCCCTGCCTCAAATACCTGTTCATATCATTCGTCTGAGTCTTATTCTGTCGCTGTACATTATCCAACTCATTTCGTTCACGACTTATGCCCTCCCTCGGATCTTACCATTAGGAAGCACTCGCCTGCGTTGGCCTCATCAGCTTCTTCGGCTTCTTCTTAATCGGCACAGGCTCATCGTTGGTAGTGCTCGTAGCCGTCGACTGTGGTACTGGCTTCTTCGCCGGAGGAGGTTTGCTAGGTGGAGGCCCAGTCGTCTTGCCCAGAGCTTTCCCAGTTGGCGCTGCTTTCTTCACCGGCTGGGCGGCTTTTGGTGCCGGTTTGGGCACATTCGTTGCGCCGTTCGTGGCTGGCGCGGCTTTCTTCTGGGGGATGGGTTTCTTCGCTGCTGGTGCTGGGGTAGATGCGGAAGGTTTGGACTCTTCATCGTCGCCATTCGTGGCGACTGGCGTCTTCTTAGCAGGCGCTTTGCGAATCGGAGCTTTCTTCCCTGGTGCGGTTCGTTTGATAGCGCTCGTCGTGTCCTCGCCATCTTCCACCACGAAGCTGGCATCCGTAATGCTCTTGCCATTGATCCCATTGACATCATTCGGACACGCACTCATCACAACCACCACGTCTCTCTCCGCCTTGAAGCGAACATAATCGCCTTTATCGGCTTTGGGCGGGTGGAAGCCGATGTCGCCTTCGTCGTCCCAGGGGATGTTCATGAACAAATTAAGAGGCGCAGGGCATTGGTTGATGGTAACATCTGCACCTACTGCTTTCGCGCCTTTCAACCCTGCACGTTCGTTCAACTCTTTTAGCGCAAGCACCAGGTTCTCCGCGCAGCTTCCGTGTTCTTCCCACTTTGGCACACCCAACGCTTGGTAGCGGTAAGGATCGCAAGCTGGAATCAGAGTATCGTGGATCCCGGAAGATGTGTCTTCAACCACCGTCAAGATCGGCTCGCGGATGTTTGTAACGAGTGTATCGTTGACCTTGGGGCGCAGGTGCAATGTTGCAGTGCGGGTATGCGCCATGCTCATGAACTCCATATTGGGCGCTGCGCCGGTGCGCATGTTCCAGGCTTGGTAGCCCGCGTAAAGCGAGCCTGCGTAGCCGGAACCGGTCATCACTGCCATTCCTGTAAGTAGTCGTCAGTGCACAATGTTCGTGTGCTGCGAGGTTTACCTTTCATACCGGCTGCGCCGACGGGAGTCTTGGAAAAATCCTGAAGCTGTTCGAGGTAGGATTTGGAGTTGTCGCGTTGGTGCTGCAGATCTTGTCACTCTGGATTCGATCGATTGACTGTGTGGCGTCCTTACCGAGGAAGCGAACTGCGATACTGTATCTGTCGCTTGCTTGGGGATATACGAGCTGAAGCCCTTGCCGGCAGAGAAGTAGGAACTCCAAGTCTTAGAGTTCTTTTGCTGCTCCGTTTCATCTTTCTTGCCGCTGTCCTTCTCTTTATCCTGATCTTGGCTGTCATCCTTCTTCTTGCCACCTAAACCAAGCGAAGGAACATAGCTGCTCCATGTGCTTTTCTTTGGCGTCTCGTTCGGTTCTCCCTTTTCATCAGCTTGTGCCCCAGCAGTCGCCTTCTCTGCCTCTTCTTGACTGGGCAAGGCTTTCCCTCCTTTCTTTGCTGCCGCCTTCAAGTTGGCCTGGTCTTTGGACTCTTCCTCCTCTTTGGCTTTCGCTTCTTGCTCGTCCTTGGTGCCATCAGGCTTCGGCAATGCAAAAGCCCACGTATCTACGACCTGTGTACCCGAAGTATTGATAATCTTGATGACTTGCCCGGCCGGGACGAAAGTTGCTACACCATGTCGTGCCGGGATTGTCTGAAGCTCTGCCATGACGCCGACCTTGATGGTGCTTATCGATACAGCAGGAAGTAGAATATGATTTCAATGCCTGCAGCACTACGTGCACATCAGATAGAAACAGACCAAAGATCACAAATCTGGTGTAGTGTGCGCAAGAGGAGCAGAAAGAATGTGGCGGAGACGATAATGTGGCCACGCGCGTCACCGCGTCACAGCCCGAGTCGCATACATGTAGTCCTCGAGAGCAGGAGTTCCTGTCGGGGTGCCAGCTTGCCAGTGTTGCATCACTTCGCAGGGATCATGACCAGGATCTGTAGCATCCAGCCACCGCCAGCTGCGGCTCTCCCTGTTTTTGGAAGGATCCACGATGACGAAGGCTTGGCATAGCGTTGGACCACGGGCAAGAGCTGGAGTATCAAGTCTTCTCTTATGCTGACCTTGCTTCGAGCTCATTACTAAGTATGCTTTCACCGCTGCGTGCACAGCGGTGCTAATATACACGTCTCGTTTCATTGCGCTGCGACGTCCACTCAAAACTGCTTTACAGCCTCTATCGTTCCACATCCCGTCTGCACGGTAAAGCCAGAACCTGGCTCCAGCGTCTGTCCTCCGTCTGAGTATTGGAATCCCAACCCGCATGTGGGCTCAGTGTACCACAGGAAACAGTTCCCCGCGTCTGGGTCGTCCTCGGAGGCGGCACATCCTTCGGTGTCCACGCAAAGCTGGCAGCAAGCCGAGGGATCACTGCCCGGAGCCAAGCCTCTCGTGTTTGCAGAGTTCCCTCCAGTCTGGCCGACACCGTAGCCATTGACTTCAGAGATGAGGTTCGTTGGGGCGCATTTGAGGTGTTGAGTGGTAGTACTTGATGCCACGGTTTGAGTGCATACAACGTTCCCTGTGGAGTTGGTCGCGGCGGGTGCTGTGCCTGAGACCAGGGAGGGAAAGGGCGCTGTGGAATCTGCCACAACCTTCCTCGCTGAAGTAACGTACAACGTAGGCGTTCCCGCCGTGACTGTTTGGGTGGCGGGCTCTTCCAGAACGGTCGTGGTGGTGAAGACGTAGGTGGTGATTTGCGCGAGGCAGGCGACTTTGACGGCCTCCTGCTTCACATTGGGCAGTCTCGCCTTTTGGCCGAAAATGCGCAACATGTCTGGCTTGAAGCTCTTGTATTTTGCAGGCGAGAGCTTGAGGTCAAGTGGGCTGGCTGTGCGCTTCGCCAAGGTGCCATTGTATGATCCTGTGTATGCGGTGGTGATGCCGGCAGTACTAATGATATCGTTAGCGATGATCTGGGCGATCGCAGTGCGGAAAAGCTTACACTGTCGTTGTCATCGAGCACAACGGTTGCCTGGGCTTGAGGCCATAGCCTTCCGCGGTCGACGTCACAGCCGGGGGCGTTACAGTAGTTGTGATAGTCGATTGGCCTCCACAAGATGTGATGGTGGAGCTGACCGTCTGCGAGATGGTCTTGGTACGAGTAGGCAGCTCGGCAAGTGTAGAGGCGACATTGCGGTATTTGGTGAAGCAGGTGCCTGTGCTGTCAATGGATGTGGACTCGTCCCGTCGAACGTTGGGTACTGCACAGGCCGAGGCCACGAGCAAGCTGATCGGAAGGGCCTTGAACATCATGTTGGCAGTCGTGCGGGCAAGGTGTTGGGGAGATGGGAGAGAGTGATGGCAGACGCGATGGAGGTGCTGGCCAAGGAGCAGGTTAAAAGTAGTGTCTTTTGCGTGCCGACCAACCTGCATTCACGCTCCATCCACCGTCTCCATCAGCATGCTTGCCATGACTAGCTTGTCATACCTACTGCATGTGCTGCATGTGCTCAGAATATCTCCCGGGCAAAGAGCGTGCCAAAGCGTCGGGGAGGTTAGCAAGACATTCTCGCCTTTGACCATCTGTACCATTGCCACAGCCACAGCCGTCCGATGACACGGCGGACGGCGTCGTGTACATGTAGCTTCTCGTCCATCAATCTGTGACGAAGCACGCATGCTTCACTAAGAATTGTCGCGTGGTCGAGCCTTCCACCCTTCCTGCCTTCTCGGATGCGTCGAGCGCGTTCCTGCGTCGGGTGTGGAGCGAACAGGAGATCAACGAAGACTCCGAATAGCTGTGAAACATTGCTCCCGCCTTGGCGCGGCAAGACGGAAGGAAGGCAGGGGTGCGAAAGCGACGAAAACCACGTCCTCTTCACCGCAAGCGACACATCAACACCGTTTGGAGAAGTGTCTGCAGCTGTGTTCGGCTTTCACATTGTACCTACGATCGCGCTGTTTCCCCTGTGCACAAACGATACTGGAGCGCAAGACACACGGCGTCAGCACAAAGCAAATGTCGCCGAGGTTTCAACCTCATCGCAGCTCCCAGTAGATGCCGTCGTAGAAAGTCCGTCCAGCAGATGCAGATGACCGAGCCAGTCCTGCCGATATCGACCTTCGAGCACGGTCAGGACGGCCGCCATGCTACTACCTATACGGAGCGTGCGGCGGTGCGCATGGCGAGCATGCATGTCATCCGAGGCAGGGACCGCACCATGTGTTTCATAGTCGACCCTTGCCTCATACACGTCTCCGCTCTCGCAAGGGAGTCTTGATTTACGGAGAGCATTGAGCAGCCACCTCATGATGAATTCTTCGTACACCAACGTCTGGGCAAGCTCCAGCGAGACCTTTCAAGCGCGGATCTTGACAGGACTGCAGATCGTGACGACTCATTTTGGTGCACCTTGCCTATTCTTGCTTTGCTTGAACCAGAGTCCGAAGCGATTGAAGCAGCTGTCCAGATCATGAGGCGTCGAGCGTGTCCGAGAAGGCAGCACACCGTCTGGGTGACGTCCACAGGCTTTCGACGAGTATCGGCCTCGAGACTGTGACGGACGAGGCAGAGAAAGCTAGCCATTTTACCGCTTCGTGCTAGTCCCAGCAGCGAGTATTGGCGTCAGCATCGGCTATTGTTCGCACATCAAGTGAGAAGTATGTTCGTTGGTGAGTCCTTCGCATTCTGACTGGGCTGAGTTCTAGCTATGAGGGACAGAGGAAGCCCCACGACTTATAGCATAAATATGGATTGACACACCTCTTGGAAGGGAGGCCCATGCACTCGGGGTCCTAGTCGGATCAATCCAGCAGACCACGATACTTGTCCGAAAGGCGCTAGATGTCCGTGGCTCTTGACGAAATCCTTCCAGGCAACCGCTCGCACAGTGGGGCAACTTTGCCGCGTCGGAAGTCATGGTGTGCTGTACTCATTGCGAGGGCGACTGCATATGGCACCAATGGGAAGATCACTGTCTTGGCGGGATTCAAGTCCTCCACTGAATACCTGATGAGATTTGGCGAGCGTTGCGATTCTGAAAACTACGGGACCGGAGCTGTATCGACAGAAGAGGACAGCGACGGCGTGGTAGAGTAGTACCAGCGGAACTGCAACTTTCTCAGCTTCGTGATCCCTTGTTCGTCATGAAACTCATTTACCTTGGTCACATGTTGGCAGTGTTGTCGCCTGGCATTCTTCCAAGGATGTCCGCGAAAAGAGGAAAAACCTCGTCGTGTACAATCTGTCGTCCTGCCGCTGGCCTGTAGATTCCGATCACTTATGTCGAGGACGGCTGCGATGTGAACAAGCATGCTGCGCTATACGCCTTTTGCTGCTTGGCAACAGCTCAGAGGTGTAGACAAAACGAAGCATGGAGCATAGTGGCTAGCCGGTCGACACATCGATGTTCGGGCCCGGTTCGTATAACGTCCGAAGGTGATCAATTCCTTGTCATTATACCAGTGTCGCTTTCGTCTTTCCTTGGATATCTTGCCCAAAAACGCCAGAATGGCCATTCTGCAGCATGTCAAGCGTCAAACAGAGTTCAGAAACGCCCAGTCACTGCATCGAAGGCCGGACGGCCCAGAGTTCGCCATCTCATCCATCAAAATTATACACCAAACTGGTTTCCGCCCTCTTCTCTCCCTCTCCAGACGTGATAACTCTCCTTATCAACCTGCCTCGATCTACAAACCAAATCTGCTTCGCTTTCCACCCCATTTCCGCACATTCAATCTCAGCCATCAAGTACTCTCCACTCCTACTTAAACCGTTCGTCAAAAATCCCGCCCCCTCTCCGGGCTCAATCTCACTTCCTCGAGTCCACTTGCACCTGGTCCTTGTACTAATGTACCCGCCTTCCATGCCCGCTGAGCTCGTGTTCCACCACTCACTCCAGCTGCCATTGTGGGGAGGATACCATCGCTCAGTTCTGGTCGGGATCGTCGTGGTTGTGGTCTCCTTGGCGAAGATTTGAGACGGGTAGTTCGACTGCGAAATCCAAAGAGACATGGGTGACGCTATGATGGATTTTCTAGTGGCAGAATCGAAACCCTGTAACTCAAGGGCAGGCGGGACACCGGATGAGAGGGCCTTGGATAATGACCATGTTCCGTTGAGGTTCCGGAGGTGCTTCTCTAAAGCTTTGGAGCTAGGTTTGGCATGGAGGGAACGTGTCGAAGGTGAAGAGTCGCGAGTCATAGGTGCGGGGCGTCCGGCGATCATTGTAGTCGGCGCTTCTGCAGTTTCGTCGTCGGCGGAATCGTCGAAATTGGGCTCGGTAGAGTAAGAGGAGTCGATGTTGGAGTGGTGAGTCGCCATTATGGAATCCTGGCGACTGTAGAGTGGAAGCCGAAGAGCTGAGCAGTGAAAGGTTGGCAGCAGCGAGGTCAAATCCCACGCCGGCGCTATTTGCCCATTGGGCTTGAAAGCAGCGAGACTGATGACTATTCTTGTGCTTGAGGAGTTTAATAGATTGTTTCTGCTGGTACTCGCGTCTGTCTATGGTTGCGAAACATGGACGATGCTCCAAGGGCCTGGTCCGCAATTTCTTCACATCTTCGAATGGTCGAGCTGAGCCTCGGCACGGAGTTCCCAGAAATCCAGTGCCTTTCTGGAAGCAGTCAACAGAGCGTTTCTCACAGCGCAGACCTGTCCGCAAAGTAAGCGAGAAATTCGGGTTCGATTCGCTCCAATCTTGACCAGTGTCGGTCATCGAGCCGCACCTGCGTAAGGTGGCGCACGTGGCGTCCCAGCGCACTGGTGACGGGTTCAGGAACAGGTTGCATGTGGCTAGTCGACTCTAATCTTCTTGTGACCGTTGCTGCCTGGACCCTCCTGCTCGGCTCCCGGCTCGCCGTCCTCGTCCTCATCTTCCACTATCACAGCCTGCTTGCGCTTTGAGAAGCTGGACTTGGCTGATGGAACGGCGCAGTCCTCCAACTCGCCGCTCTCGATCAGTTTCTCCCGTTTCTCCACCTTCTCAACCATTTCGATATATGCTTCAAGCACGCTGTCCAAGGCCGACTCTAACTTCTCGACCCTCTCACTGTGTTCAACCTGTTTGAGCTGATCTGCGTTGAAAATGTAGAGCCGCTGCTTGACGTAGAGACGCCAGAAGAAGTAAGCCCTGTCATTGTCGTTCTTCGACTTTTCTCTCTTGGTTATCCTACTCCTCGATCGATTCGCCGCCGGGATGAACGACAATGTGTGCATTTCCACCAGTCTGTCGAACTGGCGGGGCATGATCTTGTGCTCCTTCATCACAATCTTGCGCAAATCGGCAGGTACGATGAGCTCGGTCGGCACGGGTCTGGCCGAGTCGAGCTTATCTTCGGGAATGTTGGGGTTCACTCGTAGGTCGCGGAACTCTGCTACGTTTCTACGCAGGTAGAGGAGATCGCAAAAGTCGCGCACATCATCGAACTTCTCGTTTGGGTCCTCGACTGTCAGCTCGCGCACATTATCGGGTGCTGTCAGGTGCTGGAACATGGTGTTGTAGAGAACCTCGCCATGTCCAACGCCGTGGAATTGCGGGAGGATTAGAAACTGACTCAAGCGCTCGCGCGATGGTAGGTCCAGCGGGGAGTCGAAGTCTGGTGCATTTGCCATGACATTCGGCTCCGCGCCAGGTAAGGGCAGGAAATGAGTAGCCGGTTGTGAGCTGGGTGAGAACTCATCGAACTGGACCTTCCTCAGCCGGTCGGGGAAGGTAAATGTCCGATACGACGTGCCGTATCCCGTGAGCTGGTACGATGAGGCGGTACTGTTGGCGCTGTGGTCGACTTGGTATGTGAGGAAGAGCTTCCAGCGTGCGATCGTCCAATCTTGCTCAAGCTCAAGTATGCTGCCGCCGTCAATGAACATGGTGGCC
Organism: Dothistroma pini CBS 116487; assembly: GCA_002116355.1. Taxonomy (NCBI): domain Eukaryota; kingdom Fungi; phylum Ascomycota; class Dothideomycetes; order Mycosphaerellales; family Mycosphaerellaceae; genus Dothistroma; species Dothistroma pini. Next base: position 17,408 of record MWSO01000111.1, read on the forward strand.
AGTATCTGCATGTTCTCCAGTATCTGTCGCGCTCGGGCATCCGCTAGGCTGGCGCACCAAACCTGGTATGTCTTGCCATTGCGCTTGTATTCGCGAATCTTCTCTCCAGGGGGCTGGAAGTGCGCGTCTTCTGTTGGCGCGTTGTCCTCGAACGCTGAAGTGGGCAGAAAATCCCTCAACGCTTCCTCGATGTCCGTTGGTCGTACTTCACCTTGAGCGGGGAAGGTCTTAGCCGCCTTGAACGTTAGTCTCGGATGCAGGTCGTGCGCGCGTAGTGTGAGTGTGATCTCGAGGTCTTGATAGCCAAATATCGACTCTTGATCGCCGAAGATGGCATATGTGAACTCGGGGTGGAACGAAGCTGTGACTTTCCCTCCTTGAACCAGCTGGACCGTAAAGGAGTCGCTGCTATTGCTTGACCACTCATTCACTTGCGCCTGAATCTCCTCATCGAGCTCTTCTTCCTCCACCTCATCCACTGCCTCGGACGTTGGTCGCATTGTGGCTGTCGGCAGGATGTGACGCTCGCCGCGGTGTGGGGTGCAGCGGGGAATGCAGTGTGTCGCATGTGTTGTGCATGTGATTAACAGGTCGAGTTGATTATCACGTGTGTGGATGTGTTCGAGGTAAGGGTGGTTGCTGCCTGTGATTTCGCAAGGGTGTTGTTGCAAAGAGCAGTCTGACGCGCCTTCCAAAGTGATCACGAAAGTGGCGCGTCAGGAAGCTATGACCAGGGCCAACAACGTTTCAACTTTCGACCTGCCGTGTCAAGAAGCATTCATTCACTCAATCGATCAACCGCAGATTTCGGCGTATGCTTTTCGCTTCAGCAAGCAGACCTATTTCACAGCATGGTGCAGTTGTAACAAGCAGCACCAGCAAAGGCACAGCAAGCAGAAATTGCGGTCTCCAGAAGGTCCGGCGCAATCATGTGGGATGGATTGGCGATACTGCTCCTGTTGAGCATTGGTACGTTCTGCCTGCTGACGACACGATCGAGTCGCTGACACGCCCTGTCATTAGTCATGGGCACGGCGTAAGATGCAGACCATCACAGCATACTAGCAACACTCTCCCTGACTTCTGCGTAGCTCCTTCCTCGCCGGATCGCTGCCTCTTTCCTTCTCTCTATCGCAACGCCAACTGCGCCTTGTTACTGCGCTTGGTACAGGAGTCCTGGTAGGGACATCCCTGATAGTCATCATACCAGAAGGAGTCGAAACGTTGTACAGTGCAAGCGGCAGCAGTCACAGCCACGTTGAGCGAAGCATGTTGCTCGCTGCAGGAGGAGCCACAATACCACCATACATATATACCGCCTCCATTGGACATGAAGCAAGGCAGGAGACAGAGCCCGTTATATTCCCTGACCAGGCTATAGATAACACTTTCAGGACTGGACCAGACGATGGATTTCAATCGTCCAAGGATGCAGCAGAAGCCGAACCACCTTCATCGGATCCAGGCCACAAGCCCGGGGTTGTAATGCAACACCCTACAGGCCCATCCAGTGGATCGACATCCGAAGGTCACAACCCTCACGCATGGATTGGCATCTCACTGATACTAGGGTTCATCTTCATGTACCTCATCGACACCTTACCTCGCCACGCAACCAACACAATCGCACCACAGCGCTTTCAAGTATCGCTCAACAGCTTCAGCCTAAACCGAGCTCCGTCGATCTCTAACCAACCGCCGAACGACTCAGATCCAGAAGCCTTCGCCACCGACACTCCACGCGGCCCCCGTAATTCTCGACCAAGTTCCACAACAGTGGGTCTCGTCATCCACGCCGCTGCAGACGGCATCGCCCTCGGTGCTTCTTCCGCAGGACCCAGCAATCACCTTAGCTCTGTCATCTTCATCGCACTGATGATCCATAAAGCTCCGGCGGCTTTCGGTCTCACCTCCGTTTTGTTGAAGCAAGGTCTTTCCAAGCGAATGGCCCGCGCCCACCTCATTGTCTTCTCGCTCGCCGCACCAGTTGGCGCCTTACTGACGTGGAGTGCCGTCCACATCCTCGGCTTCTCTTCCGGCTCGCTTGGAGAGAGTGCAAATACCGAGTTCGCAACCGGGGTATTGCTCCTCTTCTCTGGTGGGACATTCTTGTATGTCGCCATGCATACGATGCGGGACGCTGCAGGGCACGAGCATGAGACACGTGGCATGAACGGATATGCTGGAGTGCTACTGGATGATCCGTATGCGGCACAGGTTCCGCCTCCGCCCAAGCTAGCGTCAACAGCCCTGGTCGATACGTTGGTGACGGTCGGTGGTATGCTACTGCCATTGTTAACGCAGTTCGGACATGGCCATTAAGGTTGCGTTGGGTAGGTAGAAATTCATTCTAACGTCCTTTCCGCCATTGTCTCCGTCTACAACTTGCATTAAGACTGACATATACAGCGATGCTCGGACGATCGGGCAGTGTAGGACTAGATCGATCTATCCAGTTCGATGCATCAAGCGAGTTTCGCTTCCAGGCAGGCGCGGGTGCGAGCCAACCTGTTGTGCCTGCCAACGAAATCATCCGGGCAGACTGTCGACTCCACAAACACCATGGGATCGCCTCCCAGGATACCATCAGGTCCACCAAAAGGCGCTCAATGTAAAGGCCCCGGCCGGTCCATGGAGGCATGCTCTCAAAGCGAACCCTGTCATCGAGTACGCTGAACAATTCCGATGGTCATCATCTCCTTGGTCACACAGAGCGTATTCAGGCGATGCCGTGGCGTCTCGGCAAATTTTTTGATGCCCCAGCCCGGCGGATCAAAGGAACCACTTCAAGGGTCTCGCCAAGGAGATCTCGGAGATGCACAGTATAGTGGGTGATATGTATCATTGATCGAGACGGCGAATCGAAAGATTGGGCACCGTCTCCCAGCATGCTGCGGAACGATAGCTGTGGAACGACGGGATGGCAATGCAGGGAGAAGTGAATGCATTTGGATGCTCTGATACGTTTGAGCACGCCAGGGCTTGAAGTGTTCAGCCCGGCTATGCCCAGCGACTGTTCAAAAAGCTTCTCCGAGGCTGACGGCAACTGCCGTTGCTCGGCAGACACATGTGGTATTCAGGCAATGCCGATATAGGATGTCTGCAATCTTGCGCTTCACTGCTCCGTAAGGAGGAGATGAGGTCGGAATCGGAGCTGATTCCGGAATCGTTCCCGGCCACCCCTAATTGAGCCTTCAACAATGTTCTCGAACCTCCTCTCCAGTAGTAGCGTCATCGAAAATCTGTGAAGACTTGGCGACCACGGATCTCGCACGAATATTATCGCCACGCGTCGTCATCAAGATCGCGCACATTTTGGTCACAAGTTGGCGGAAGTGGAAGGTACTGTTGTCATTGCGCGTGGCCTCATAACCGGTGCTGCTTGATCGATCTCGATGATGTGTACGCTTGTATTCTTGAACGTTTCGTGCTGGAAAGCCAGAATGTGCGGTTGCCACCTCGGCGACTGCTCGTGTATGTGTGTAGAAGGTCTGCCAGCGCGAGAAACGTCCAATCCTGCCCGACGGAGACGGCTCCGAACTGTAATCTGCCACGAAGCAACTGCAGTCTGTGTCAAAGTCCGTCCTGTGCTGTGACCGTCGTCCATCGATTGTTTGGTCGGCAACGGCATAAAGGTGTCGTGTGAGGAGCTGTGTTGGACGCGCACGATTGCACTGTGTCGGAAAGACACATTCAGTTGCTCGAAGCGCTTTGTGAGGTGCGCTCAGCTTGCGCTGTCACGGGTTATGCTTGCTGCTCGTCTGTTGGCGGACCGCGGCTTCAGGGCGAGTGGTAGGCCTACGTGGACTTCAGCCCGGAGAGGTCTGCCGCGGTGGGATCGATGGCAGCGGTCCAGGTGAGATTGTCGTCCGACTTGAGTCGAGTAACAATTGCGTCCAGGTCGGCGCCCAAGCGGATGATTGCCAGCAGCATGGCGGCTTCGTTGTCCGAGCGCGTCCGCATCTGGTCGAAGAGGTACTTGAGATTCTCCGCGCGTGTGGATGCTTCCGTCAGTCGCATTCGAAGGGAACCGACTCGTGTGAGACCCTCATCGTACTCGTAGGCGCAGTTGTATCCGCGACGTACGCAAGACTGGCAGGTGGGACGCTCACCAGTGCACTGGACATAGACAGCGTCAGCAATGTTCGGCGGTATCTCCGGGGTGACAGCACACCTTGCCCTTTCTTTTGCGGCATGCCCAGCACGCAACGTCGGTGACCTTTCTGCCGTGCGAGGACAAATCGCCCTCTTCAGGGCTGTCTGGGGACCCTAAGACTGATGCCTGCAAAAGGGTCGGTAATGTGTTCGCACGCACGCACGCTTGCTGGGGCAATTCACCTTGTCCGTAGTCCGTGTGCTCGAACGCCTCCTGGAGGGCGCACCGACCGACGTGGGTGATCTGGGATTGAGCGCGTCCGCCATCATGTACTATACGGCTTCGGGTGCTGGGAGGGTTCGGCCAAGAGATGATCGAGATATGGGCGGTTGCACTGGCGGGGCGTCCTTCAAGGTCAGACGCAGACGGTCGGTCGGTTACTGGCCAAGTATGGAGCTAGCTAGAGACGCAGAGCACAGAGGCGGCCGACCAGAGGCATTGGTTCGAGGCTACCAATTAGTACTAGCAAGCACGTTGTTGCCCCGAGTCTCAGCAGCACACCAGTAAAGCGCCGCTTTTCTTTACAGCCACTACCGTCTGCCTCTGTAGCGGAGCACCGGGACATCTACTAAAGGTCTAGCCGCGCGGATCGATCATCCATGCCGGGCCAGGATTACAGCAAATGAGCCACCGCCGTTGCTGCGGCAGCTAAAGTCGTACGCTGCTCCGATGCAGCAGCACGCCGCAGCCCTGCCATGACGAGAAGGATTTGAGGGTGTGATGCCCACGGAGAGGCAGCAACGAGCCGGCAGATCGTCGACACAGACGGCAGCTCTCACATTTCGAGCATCCGGAAGGGAAGGTGCATCGACGACGAGTCTGCTGAACCAACAATGGGCAGCCTGAGACTCGGCTTCTAGATTCCAATCATGCAGCTGACCAGGGTCGCAAATCGGACCTGCAGAAGTACGATGGAAGCAATCTTAGTGGAAACCCAGCAGGCCCCGGTGCCGAGCCTTCTACCGCCTGGCATCTACATGCCTCGATGCATCCGACCTGCGTTCACTGATCTTGATCCAGCCGTTCTCCGCGGGTCGGCCGTCGCCGATGCAATCACATGTGTATGATGGGTCTAAGCGGGTCGAGATAAAGTATATGCTTAATCGTCAGGCGTGGAAATTCTGGGACAGGTCGATGAAGACATTCTACACATCTATACAGTCTTCACGACGTTGTTCATCTTCTGAGACGGTGTAGTACTAAATCCGAGAACTTTGCAGCTTGGGCACTGGTTGCTTGCTTACGCATCATCGGCTGGGGCGTTCACATGTGATGGTGGGTCACGTTAACACCACTCCAACCATACTGCATCTCGGATCAAGCACAGTCAAGGTCTCCTGGATCAGATTGATACTACTCGGTCGATTTTCTGACTATGTATTACCATAATAGTGCCGCCGCCCAGGCGAGTGCCTGGAGTCTTCCGTCCCTAAGGGTCGATTACGGCAGACTGAAAGCTCATGCGAACGTAACATGTCTCCTATGGATAAACGAAGCAGCGACCACTATCGCTGTAGAGTGTTGTCTGTCTTCAGTCTCGTTGTAGCATGCGAGCACACGTCCAGGCATCGTTCTCGGACGCCAATCCGACCTGCAAGGAGAATGGGCCGAGGAAGTCAGGAGGCTGAGCCAAATTCACACACTGACCCTTGTTGCATAATACTCTCCCGACATCATGAAAAGACTACATGAGCAGTAACTCGTACCTCACAGCAGAATTGATGTCTTTTCACGTCGCGACCATCGCAGAGCTGGGATATACGCTGCGTATTCTACGCTCAGGCTCATCACCACTTCTCCATGCTAGACCAGGGGCTCACTGCTGAGAATTCGGGACCACATCCGTCGACGACATTAGCATAGCATCTTCGAAGACCACATACACAGCACGTTTACCATGACACGGCTCTGATCCCAACATTTCTGACGCACTGTTGGTATGGGTCACATGTAAGGCTGAGAGAAGCTGACAGTGATCTTGACAGTGGAAGTATAGTCAGACGTCCTCGAGAATTCTAGCCCATCGAGATCATTCCTAGTCTTCATAACGACCGACCCATTGACCGCGCGGCGAAGGCGTCAACGGCATCTTCGACATAGCGGCTCCGCATCGACAGCGCACTCGTCAGAGACACATATCATTGCATGCTCAGACGGTTCGTTCCTTCAAGGCTGCCATAGCCGTTGCAGCGCTCTTTGTCGAAGGGACTCTTCAGCAGCTTACCACAGGCTTCGCTTAGTTTACAGCACCATTCGGGCGTGCAGACGACAGAAACGTTAACACAAATGCGTACATCCTCAGAGAATCCTTGTGGAGACCTGTTGTAGACCTGCATATGGCCCTTCGAGTTGGTAAGCCAGTCCATCCGAGACAAAGGGGCCCACTATGAGCTTCTGACCCCAGCCCATCAGCCGGTGGAGGCGGGCATCATTGAGTCGAGAGAGTCACAGTATCTCGGCACGTGCCTGGAAGGTCAGTATAAAGATGTAGAGGTGATGAAACTTTGGGCAGAACCAAAGGTATGATGCACTATATTTGCTGCTTATCTAGACAGACCCAACGATCACATGCGCCAAGCCTTCGATCGTGATAACCACTCTCGCGCCAGACGACGATCCCACAGTCCATGTGGAGCTCGACCTCTAAGACACACAAATGTTCTATCGCATGCCCATAAAACGCGATATTGGAGGGCAAAGTGAAAGATTACGAGCCTATGCCTAGACACACCCCACAGAATACGAGTGCACGCACATCCTTTGATCACGAGTATGAGGGAGGACAGGTTCTTCTCATCATATTGCCGCTCGACTCGCAAGCCACGCTCATGGTCCATAGTCCCAAATGGCTCGCATAGAACGTGCATATCATGTCGGGTCGGACCCTCCCACAACACAGATACCTGCTCTCAAAGGAATGCGATCATCGATCTTGAACCTTCGCCGGCACGACGAAAGCTACAGTAAACGACGTAAACTCGTATCCTAGGCCTCTCCGGAAGTCAAGCCCATTGCCGTTGGCGACCAGCCATGGCGTAATGCTCTAGCAAGTTATTCTGACGAGCATTTTCCCTTTTACAACCGCGAAAGTGCATCAGGACAAGAGCACGTCTTCTTGCTGTCGCCAGGTCAACATACGTACTCTGGATGTAACAAATTTCGCAACAGGTCAGGTGCTAGTGAAACAGCTTTCCAAGCTGCAGCAGAAGGATTCGTATCCAAGAGCCTCGCGAAAGTGTAACGCGATGCATTGGCATGGGTCCCGGCACCGCCAATTGGGACTTCATCCGTCGCGGGGCTGGTGTTGTAAGGTCTCTTCTGTTGAATAACAGATTGATGATGACCAAAATCGGCTATACATAGCAGAGTGTTTCACCGTCGCAAAGCTTCTAGCGTCAAGACTGATATGTGGTGCCCGCTGGAACACTGCCGGCTTCCATTCTCTGCATTAAGCAACCTTACTGTCGCATTCTCCGGGTCCAGGTCTACTTTCATATTGATTGGCCATGTCAGCTGGAACGAGATGTTGCATCATCGACCCAGAACAAGCATAGCTATCGTGACACCTTGGCCCTGTACCTCGTATGTGGACGAGTAAGGACACGGGTGTGAGAATCACCTCAATATAACTGGTGTGGCAGCGATACTGCAATGGGTGCCAAAGGAGATCGAGCATGTGATCATGCTGAGGTAGTTGCCCGCGCCTGCCGATATGGGCTTGTTGTTGAGCAGGCTGTGCTCGATGTTGAGCAAGAATGGTCGACATCGTCCACAAGCCAACGACTTTTCCGGGTCGCTGCAGAGTCTATTGCAGCTGCGAAGTTCGAGTAAGTAAATGCCAGGGGACTTCAATGCGTCACCAGAGGTCTGTGGTCGAGATTCATGCTCTCGCACTGGTTCACTAACAGGCGGCTTCCGTGCTCATGACACATAGATGATGAGTTCTTCCTACTACTATCTCCAAGACTCCTCAAACAACAATCACTCTCTGCCTAATCACAGCCAGACGCCTAACCACCGCCAATATGTCGATGCCGGGCTACAACGTAGTCTCCATCTGTATCTCACTCATATCAAAGGAGGATCAAGACGACTACGAGCCAGGAACTCAGACGGAGGGCAATCGTGAGTTGTCGAAAGTGCTCAACATGGATAAGATGGTTGCTTGCAGGGTCAAGATGAAAGCTGTCATTTGGTGAGACCAAACTTCCGTGGGTCCTGAACAGCGTTATCGTTGCACTCACTCTGATTATGAGGCGCGATGCTGATGGATGGGCGTTGTAGAGAGCGCTGTGTATGACAGATCGATGGAACACAATCAACTCTGCTGTGTGTTCTGCTTTCGCATTTGGCCGAGGGAGATCCGGAAAATAGTTCTCCCCAGCTCCGCCATCAGAAACCAAACACGCGAATGCCGTCTCTCTTCCTCCTCTTTCCTCATCATTGTGCTGCACATTATCAACCATTACGACCTTACAATCAGTGTCGTAGCACCATATTTCGGCCGAGACAGCATGCAAGCGGATGACTACATCCCGCGGACGAAGCAGAAAAGTTCTCCGGTAGCTGCTGCTTTCCTTGTGCAATCTGGTCTCCTCGCCTCGCCGGACCCTCGGCGTTGGCCGGGGTATCGGACAGCTCTGAAAGTACAGTAAATGTGTACTGCTCGAGGAAAGACAGCTCATGTGCAAGATTGCTACAACTGCCAATGTTTGGAGCACAAAAGTCAAATGCCTATCAGACAATCGTCGAGTGCCCGGCTTTCGATCAGGCTCGAAACTAACGAGACCTCGTCCCGCGTGGCAAGCAGCCTCGAGCGTGAGCTAGCGCACAAGCATTGACAACCATGTCAACATCATGCTTATGAACTCGCAAGACGTTGATACTCCCTGCGACATTTGCGAAAAAGCAGATCGTGAATACAGTAGGAACGCTGTTGTAACAATTCAAGTGTTCTATCAGATTCCGACCTTATCATCAACCACGAAACGGTATGTCGGGCCCAACCTCTCCCACTCTTGGCTCGGCGGAAGCGCTGTCCTGCGCCGTGGCTCGGTACTGCGGCTCCTTGCCACTCGCTGAACATCAAATACGCTTGGCTTCGTCGAGTTGCTGACCGGAGGCGCATATGCCGGTCCCAAGCCCATAGACTTGGTACGTTCTTCTCGTGGACTTGCTGGCATGAAGAAGTCGACTAGCGTCACCTCGCCAAGGTACACATGCTCCGGCGGCGTGACACGCCGTTTGTTTCTGTAGGGATTTTGTATCTCCAGCAATGTCAGATTCGTAGTAGCTACACTGAAGCCTTCATGTTTTATGTCAGCGATGAGGTCGTCGATGGCGTCTTTCAAGGACTTGACTTGAATGGTTGTGAGACCACTGGAGCGTCTGGGATCGGGCGGTGGTGGCCTGGTGGTGGTAAGTGTGGAGGTATCTGGGGTATGGGTTTGGAACTTGTTCTGTGCAGCCTCAGCGGCAGCAGTGGTCGTTTGAGAGGAACCAGCCTCAATAGGAGGGCCGAATGTCAGCATGTTCGTTCGTATTGATGGGCACAAGGTGTGAACCACTTGATGGAACAGATGATAGGATGAGACGCAAGTCCGGCTCGTAGAGATGGTGATGGAAGAAGAACGACATAGGAGGCGTTATGTAAGGACCAACACCATAAATTGATCGCCCGCTTCAAGTCGAGGCCTGAGCTCATCGTCTTTGTCTACGTGAAGAGGAGATGAGGAATGATGTCAAGTTGTCAAAGCGATCATTGTATACAGACTCGCTTTGTTCGCCTGTGCCCAAGAATAGCCTGATAATCCTCCCTCATATAGCATAGCATGCACTACTATGTTGGCAAGGATGAGTATTGGGTGATGACAAAGCGCAGCGTGTGGAATACGAGAGCCCTGGTGCCAGGGGGCATCAGAACTCGATAGCACATCGTGTTTAACTTCTTTCGGGCTAGGAATATACTCCACTAACATTTTGGCAGATTCAGATTTGATCCCCGAGCAGCAGGAAGAGATCATTGATCTCACTAGCAGCGACGAAGAGTCGAAGACAATACACCACAAGCATCGCCGCCTACTGAACAGACCGCGGAGCAGGATCTCCGGGTACAGTAATACTCTCATGGATGCATGAGCTGCACAAAGTGTAACAGTCTCTTCGAGAATCATCCCGTCGGGATCGGCGCAGGCTCGGAAGATACTTACAGACAGAGCGCATGATTACATGTATGTTGGAGAGTTGCCTGGACTGTCAAGAGAGCGGGAATATCAGCACCGAGGCGCGGAAGGCCCACGCGCAAAGAGCAGTCGCTAGCTACCATAGACTTGGAGAGTGCCGATGACAGCACACTGGCTATGCGAGGAAAGCTTCAGCGATACATCGATCCCTATATGCCGACTTCCGTTCGAGTGACATGTTTGTCGCGCCGAGATCGACAGGTGCGGTGCAGATCAGAGACGCCATGGCAGCTGAAGCTCGAGGTAATTGTAGTGAAAGAAGGGGATTGAAAGGGTAATGTAAGAACTTTGTGGAAGCGGTAGTGATTAGGCTCGCCGCTGCCTGACGGACTGATCGCTGTGTTGAGAGATGTCTTGTTGATGTGTTTGTGTGACGGTCATGCTCTTCTCTTATATGTCGTGCTCCACGTTCGCGAAGATGTGGTCTAGTACATCATCTTGCTGCTGAGCTGTGGTGATGTTGATGTCAACACTACTGGCTCCAGTGGTCGACGGCAAGGTATATGAAGTTGTGCGCAGAAGAAGCTTGGGCCGCAGATTGATCCGGGGTCAAGTTCGGGCCGGAAGCAAGTATCGACGCGCAGATGATGGAGGGTCCGCCAACACACCGGCGGCGTCGCCATTGAATATTGACGGACCCCATCGAGTGACCCATCAAATCGACCCCCACCAAGCTTATGGACATCTTGCTGTACTTGTACTCGCTGCCGATGACGCTGCCAGCCACTGCCCGTGACCGTCACGTCGACCCTCACGTGTTCGATCACGAGACGAGCGACAGCGTTTCTACATTCAGTACTTGTTCACCACCTGCGCGCACGCCTAATAGCCCGCCGACCGCACATCGAACACTGCAGGATAGTGCCTGAGACAGCATACGATACTGCCACCGGACGGGAACAGCCGACAGCCAGCGACACCAGCAGAACCGGACCAAGACGACCGAAACCTCATTCACACCTCTCCTTCCACACAGACAAGGCCGCCGCCCGCCATGGCATCCCGAAAGAAGATTCTCCTCAAGGTGAAAGGGCAAATCATGTGATGTGGATGAGAAGAGCGAGGCTGACAGCAGCAGGTGATCATCCTGGGAGACAGCGGAGTGGGAAAGACGAGTCTGATGAACCAATATGTACGCGACGCTCACGTCCAGATACATGGACAACTCCAGCGCTGACGAGGCGGGAACAGGTCAACAAGAAGTTCAGCGCATCATACAAGGCCACCATTGGCGCCGACTTTCTGACCAAGGAAGTCCTGGTCGACGACAGACTGGTCACAATGCAGCTCTGGGACACAGCAGGACAGGAACGATTTCAGTCGCTCGGCGTCGCTTTCTACAGGGGCGCCGACTGCTGCGTGCTAGTATACGACGTCAACAACTCGAAGTCGTTCGACACATTAGACTCTTGGCGAGACGAGTTTCTGATCCAAGCTAGCCCGATGGACCCAGAGAGCTTTCCCTTCGTAGTCCTAGGCAACAAAGTCGACGTCGAAGAAAGCAAGAGGGCAATCAGTTCGAAACGGGCAACGGCCTTTTGCCAAGCGAAGGGGGGCATCCCATACTTCGAGACGAGTGCGAAGGAAGCTGTGAATGTCGAGCAGGCCTTCGAAGGTGAGCACAATTAACTCTCAAATTCATACATGGACCTGCACTGATAGCTGCACACAGTCATTGCCCGGAACGCTCTCGCTCAAGAAGAATCCCAGGACTTTAACCAAGACTTCCCCGAAACCATCCCCATCAACATCGGCGAAGAACAGTCAGGTTGCTCGTGCTAGAAGTGCTGCATTATTTGATATCCCCCCGCACTTGTCTCAGCATGCATATCATGGCGTCCGGAGCATAGGCTTGTTTGAATTCAACGCGAGCAGAATTCCGGTCAGACAGATCGATGGGACGGCAGGCTTGTTGTATAGTCTCCAGACCAACACCTAGATACCACATCAGAATCACAGCATGCATTTACATAGCCGCCATTGCGCATATCTGCATTGGAGTTTACGTTCCTACTTTCCACCGGATCATCATTTGATGGCTTCATGACCGAATAAGGCTGCTGTCGAACAGAGCGACCTGTTCAAGTTCCCGAGAACCTCGAATCCGATGGCACAGCGTGATGTTAAGGTTGCTGCCACTGTTGTCCAGCAGCCACGATTGGTTGAGCAGTAGACTTTTCGATCGAGCTAGGCCGACCCATCGGGGACTTTCATGCGCCTCACGCATACTCCGCGAACGAGGTTCAACATCTTACCTCGCAATACAGGCGATGACGCCTAACGGACTTGCCATCTACCTGCGCATGTGGGCGCTTTCCGCACGGCTCTGAACCGTATTCAGCGTTGCTTTCCTCCATCAACAGCCCACGTGTACGTCATGGCGCAGGTAGAGGCGCAGGCGCCGGCTCTGGATGAGCTCTATGAGACATTAAAACATACAGATTCACAATGGCTGGAGACTACGCTTCTCCAGAGATAGCGATGCAACAGACCTTCCTCCGGCCAGCCATGTGGACATGAGCACTTCACAGCATCTGGGGCCTTTCGATGTCACAGCGCCCGAATATGTTTCCCACCACGAAGCAAGTGACCATCTCATTAGGTTCAGGACTCACGACTGGTCCAGCACGACTCTCGGCCCCATCTCTTCATGGTCATCAGATCTGCGGACCATAGTCAATGTGTGCATGCGAGCTCTAACGCCGGTCGCCGTCTGGTGGGGTTCGGAGCGTCTTTTTCTGCACAATGACGCCTATCAAGGTATCTTGGGCAAGAAGAGTACTTGGGCACTAGGAAGGCCGATTGGGGAGATATGGTCTGAGAGAGACACATCTTTGGATCACTTTCGAAATGCGCTGAAGGAAGCTGAAGCCACCGGACAGCCAGAGTTTGGCGCGGATACATGCTTCTACCTACATCGAAATGAGTTCGTTGAGGAGTTCTGGGCTTCCTGGGCTGTTATCCCAACTCCTGGCCCATCTGGTAACATCGGCTACTACAATCCAGTCACGAACAGGACGCAGCAAGTGTTGTATGATAGGCGAGGGCCTCTCTAATGGCATTAGAGCACAACACTCTCAAGTGGACGACATCACAACGCTCTGGCCGAGGTATGAAATCATTGGAGCCGATTCGTGCAGACGTGCCTTTCGCCGCCCTCTACTCTCACATGAGCTCCAGTCACAGAGTCGCGAAGCCTGAGCCTACAGACTGGTCCCCTGATTCCGAGGACGTAATGTCTCGAACTAGTAGTAACGCTAGTACGTCCAACGAATGGGTGCTTGAAGGCACATTGGAACATCCTGCAGGTCAGCTGGGACTGCCAGCAATTATGGATGAATCGCTGAGCCTGGAAACCCTGGGACCCCAGTTCTTGGAGGCCATCGACTCTCAATCTTTGCAAGTACTGAAGACGGAGGATGGTACTTTCCCTCCCGAACTTTGCGCAAAAGCCGTATCACGTCAATGGGGGGATCAATGCCGAGCGGCGCTGATCATACCTGTACCACAAAGGTGGAAAACAGCTCACCGAGCGTTCTTACTTCTCGGTCTTAATCCTCGTTCGAGCTACGACCAAGACATGTCGAGTGGGTATCACTTTTGATGGGCGAAGTGGGCAGGGCCACGGACTCGGTCTCACTGGCCATAGAGGACGCAAGGAATACTGAGATGAGTGCGAGGCTGGCCGCTCAGGAGCGCGACTTACTCAGCGAGAAGGTTCAAATCACTCAGCTCGAGGCTAGAGACAGAACGATACGGTTCCGCAGAATGGCAGATATGGCGTTAGTCGGCATGTTTCAGCTTACTGCTGACGGCAAGCTTACATACGCCAACAACACGTGGCACGAGATGACAACGTTTCCCAAAGGTGATTTAGGAAATGTGCCGCCTCTTGGATGGGTCACTGTTATACACGAAAATGACCGAGTTTTCTTTGCCTCACAATGGGCTAAAATGGTGGATGGCCAGACGCTCCGATTCGAAATCCGTTTCGCAAAACCATATCTGACAGACGATTTCGTCGACGGGTAGCGACTCAAGGGCACGACGTGGGTTGCAGTTGCTGCCTATGCCGAGCGAGATTCCATGGTAATGTCATCAACATTCTTGGCAGCGTAGTCGACATCTCAAGACATAAGTGGATTGGAAAGTTCCAGGAACGTTGCACATCCGAAGAATTGGAACTGAAACGCCAGCAAGAAGCCTTCATGGACATGGTCAGTCAAACCGAATGCTAGAATGTACCCACTGTTTGGGACCTATGCTGACCTATTACTATTCAGACATCTCATGAAGCTCGTCATTTTCTCGCAGCGATGTCGTTGTGCGGAGAGAGCATTGCGGATACTTGCGAGAAGATTTTCGACAACTCGAAAGATCAGCTACTGCTTTCGCGGGACACCGTTGCAACAACACTGGAGAGCGCGAGCACGATCATGGCATGCGTGGCCCACCAAAAGACCATCATTGACAACGTATTGATGATGAGTAAGCTTAACTCTGGCCTGCTGCAGATATCGCCGGCCAAAGTACGACCAATCGAGGAGGTGAAAAAGGTCCTCAAAATGTTCGGAGCCGAACACCAGCAAGCCGACATCGAGTCTGACCTGGCGGTGGATGGCTCTTACCATGCGCTAAACATCGAGCAAGTGCTTCCGGATCCCGTCCGTCTCAGACAAATACTGATAAATCTTCTCACGAACGCTATTAAATTCACAAAGGACGCCGCAGTGAGACGCATCACAATCAGCCTTGCAGCAAGCAAAGAAGCACCCAGTCGTTCGATCGACGGTGTCGGATATCTGGCGGGTATATCCAAGCCCTTTCAGCCAGTGAATGTCGCAGGCTCTGGTGAAGATACCATGCATCTGTTGATGGAAGTAAAGGACAGTGGATGCGGCATTGATGAATTCGAGCTTGCGCATCTCTTCCAGCGCTTCCAACAGGGCAGTCCCAAGACGCACGTCAAGTATGGAGGCTCCGGGTTAGGACTCTTTATCTGCAAAGAACTTGCCAGACTGCAGGGAGGCAGGATTGGTGTATCCTCCAAGCGCGGCACGGGTTCGACGTTCGCTTTTTACGTGCGTGCTACAGCATGCGCGCCTGCCCGGCTGGACAAAACACCACCACCATCTGCGGATGGCGACAAAAAGGCACACTTGCCCGGCACCATCAAAGAGTGCCGTTCAGGCCCTGAAAGCAACGCTACCAGTCCACCACTGTTCCTACAAAATGCCTCCAATAGTTCTTGCAAAGACGTCCACATCCTCCTCGTCGAAGACAACCTGGTAAATCAACGTGTCATGGCCAGACAGCTCCGGCAGGCTGGTTTCATCGTGACGGTTGCCAACCACGGCCGTGAAGCCCTGGACCATCTCTACACTACCCACTTCTTCAAACCCAGTGGAGTTCCCTTAGATGTTGTCCTCATGGACATCGAAATGCCTGTCATGAACGGTACGGAGTGCACCAAGGAGATTCGGAGTTTGGAGAAGGAGGAGAAGTTGAGGGGGAGTGTGCCGCTCATCGCTGTGACGGTGAACGCGAGACTTGAGCAGCAGAATGAAGCGAGAGATGCAGGGGTTGATACGGTTATTACGAAGCTTTTCAACATGAGTGCGCTTTTGCCGGAATTGAAGAAGTACTGTGGGAGGTGACGTGGGAAGTGACGATGCGACAGGAATACTGGCAGATGGTATCGGACGACTGCGCAGACAGCTTGCCTTGATCACAGATGCCAATCAGGCTGGCAATGCTCGGAATACAGCGGATGCCGCAGGAGTGTCACGGCATCGTCCCATGCAGGTCGCGGCACTGCGAAGAGACTGACAGAATCTTCGCCAAGAAAGACTTCCGCGGTGCGACTTGAAAAGCCCACGCCACGAGTCAGTCTCGAATATAGCAGCGGTCTGGTGGTAACATGTCAACGACCTTAGCAACCCGTTGGGTCCTCAAGGCGGCCTTGAGATCAGTTCGCAGAACAACAAGCTTCAACCGAATGGACACAAAAAGCTTGTACGCAGCCTAACGACCTTTAGGGAGCAGAGGACAGCTTGCGAATGGACAGGATAAAACGGCCACTACTGGTTGTCCTTCAGGGTCGCGGATTGCAGGGTCCAGAACTGTTATGATTGGAGATCAACACAATAACATCTTCCAAGCCGAAAGGGTCTCAAGGGTCCTGGACGCAGGGTCCTGTCGAGGCGGCAGGGTCTTCTGAAGCAGTCGGCGGACTTGAGGTATGGCCACGAAAAGATCAGATGTGCAGATCTGGTAAGTGCCTAGCGTGGAGGACGGAGGACGTCAGACCAGATGAATGTTGGAGAGACGATGCATATGCTCATGTGAAGAGCCGTATGACTTGTTGGGGCAAAGCTTGAAGCTGATGAACCAATTAAAAGTACACATGGCCCCAAGTATGTGTCTCTGTGTCTATCGTCGCACATTGCTACCAAAAAAAAGACATCCCAGCCTGAGGTTAGGATTGAAGCTGATGGTGTGAGGATGGAGTGAATGTCGCGTACATGTATGTAGTCGTCGCTGCCGACATGCACGGACTTCAATGACGTCAGAAGGTGACCTCCAAGTCACACTTCAATGTTCCTCAACATCGTCGAAGCATCTCGTCCATATTGACATAGGATCATCACCAAAATCATGTCACGACAGTAGCAGTGGCGCAACATGCCAAGGACTCCACAGTATCTCGGTGACTTCGAGCTAGTTCCCTACGAAGACGACACTACCAGCGCCTGGGAGGAGCCGGACTCGCCCTTGCCACCGCCAGAATCTGATCACGATCATCTACGACGACACGACGAGGACGATATAGAACGTGTACAGCCCACGTGGCTCCATCACACTCCAAATTGGTCGAGATCTTGGCTACGACGAGCCAACGGTAGAATGGAGAATTTCCGTCCCAGATGGCTCGATAGTCACCATTCCTCTTGGTTAGAGAAGACTACGAGTCTCTTTACACCACGATTAACCGTTGGATATTCTCTTTGCGCCATACTAGCATTATATGTGCTCTACTGCTACATCATCTGGTCGCCACTATTCGCCTCCAGACTACCGCAGTACACCGGACCATACGAAGTAGGAGCTATCGATATTGAAGTTCCTGTTCACGAACCACGGAAGATCGTCGACACTGTCTTCAAAAATGGCGGCAAGCCTGCTTTTCAATTGGATACGGTCCTGTTTACGCTGTATCATCCAGCCATCAAGGGAGGCAGGAGCTCAAAGCCGAAGCATAAATGGTTCCCCAAGCCCATAAGTCTTATTGCGGAAGGATATGCCACGGCTGCGCACTTCAATAATTTCTTCTCAAAACCTTTGTTTACCTTTGCATTGTGGGGCTTGGCGAGTTCGATTGATATTCCGGCGAAGGTTGATGTGCCAATTTTGGGCGACGTCAAAGATGATGAAAAGGCCGCCGCGCGATTTCCAGTCGTGGTGCTGTCGCATGGCGATGTAAGCTCTCGCACAGACTACACGGCGTACTGCGGTGAGCTTGCCAGTCGTGGTATCGTAGTCGCGGCGATAGAGCATCGCGATGGGAGTTGTCCCGGCTCTGTAGTGCACTTACCGGATGGCAAGAAAAATAATGTGCTTCTATTCCGAGCAGATCAGCTTAAAGCAGAAAAGCCGGGTGAGGAGGTCTCGAATGATAACTGGCGGTTTCAAAAGCTAGCGTTCCGCGATGCTGAGATTCAAGAGACGATTTCTGTGCTGCAGCGTGTAAACGACGGCGAGGGACATGATATCTCCGCCAGCAACTATCGCAAGGAAGGAAAAGATCTAGAGCACTGGAAGGATCGTCTCGACTTCACGCATCTAGCGGTTGCTGGCCACTCTTTTGGCGCTACAGGAGCCCTGCAAGCTCTCAGAAGTGCGAACAAGACTTCAGCCGGATCCAAGGGATACTCGAATCCCGCGATAGGCGGCATCATCCTGGACCCAGGCAAATCCTCCGGCAAGCTGAACACAGACATCGACGTTCCGCTCCTTATCGTCCACTCCGACTCCTGGTCAAAAGCCCATACAATCTTCTACGGCCGACCCCACTTCGACACAGTTCAAGACATCGCCCTTGACGTCCTAAAACGATGTGGTGCGACGTGGTTCATGACCAGCTTGAAGACCTCGCATCCGAGCATTACTGATGCACCCTTGATTGAGCCATTGCTGCTTTCTTGGACGACTGGGGCAACGATCAATGTTCATGAGGGATTGAGAGAGTATGTCAGGGTCAGTATGGAGTTCTTGAGGTACTTGAAAGATGGTACGAGGACGGGAGTGTTGGATGTGGGTGTCACGCATGAGCAATACGGGAATGATACGAGGACCGAGGAGCAGAGGGAGAGGATGGAGAAGGATGTTGTCAAGTACTGGGAGGTACATGTGGCGCCTCCGCCGGGGTTTGCTGAGGATCTTGGGAGGCGAAATAATCTTGGTTGAGACTGGACCAGGCGATAGGCAGGAATTAGATTCATGATATCTTGGCAATCGTTGATATCTTGGCAATCGTACTCGAGAGACCAGTTAATGCCCCGGCTGCTTGGCGGAACGCCTGTTCGGCTCCTGCCAGCGGTAACCACGCCGGACTGTGCTCAAGAACCATCGAATCAGACCAGGGAGATGACAGATGTTTTCAGGTTTCCTGCCGTCATGGTCAAAGTTCCGTTGCCGGTGTTAAGCTAGCCAGGGAGGCTGAAGTCGATGCGGATAGTCATAGTAGTCTTAATCGGGAGTGGTAGCGCAGCCATGCGAATGCTGTCGAGGTCGAAAGGCCGAACATCATCCCTTCCTCATCATGGCTTCGGCTTCGCGGTCAAGATCAGACTGGACGAGACGCTCGGCCATAGAACCGTGCTTCGTCTTGCTTTCTTCACCACTCCTCTGCATATCCTCCATGCTCCAACCAGAGAAATTCACCCGTGGTGCCAGCGCAGCAAGTCGTACCTTCTCCTCGGTAATCACCTTAGCCTGCCACGACATTCGAGGAGCGTAACCGTTCTCGAAGTTCGTCTTGCATCTGTCGCACGTGCAATTGCCCCCGAACTTGCCGCTTTTTGACTTCACCCTGTTGTACAAAGGGCCTTCGTTTTGTGAGATAGTCTTCCCCCTAGTGCTGTCTGCGCCCACACAGATGCTCTCCGTGAACTCCCCTGGAGGATGGAGCGGGTCATTGTCAGACCAGGAGAGGTTGCCCATGGCGTCGTATCCGTATCTTGAGAGTCCATCAGGATTGTTGGCAAAATTCGCCTCCGGCTTGCAAGTCCGCGACGCTGCAGTTGAGGTCCGATCCGAGCGCTCTCATTTCGCCTTTGGCCGAGATGAAAAGGGTGAGGCTTTGCACGACGAGCTTTTCCTGCATTCTTTCAGGAGCCGCGTCGTTGGACCAGCTGAACTTTCCGGGCTCGTAGGCTACCGGTGACGGTTTCTGTCCGCTGACACTACTGTTTGGGCATGAGTCGACGCCAGTGGAAGACAATGTGTCGTCAGCGCGAGCGCTGGCCTTGTTGCTAGAATCGCTGGGCATGATGTTGAAGCTACGGAAATGTTGGCGACATGGGTGCTGTCGAGCGGCAATTTCAATACTTACGTTGCGGTCGGACACCTGTATGCTTGGCTTGGGACAGCCTGCTGCTGCACGGCGTATAATGCGACGATTTTGCTATTCCAGGTATGTGATGATCGTCGATGTCGTTGTGTTGTTGATATTGGTGACCTTGAGAAAGCTGTTGACGGACGCATGATGGGGGAATATATAAATGTGTGTAGCAGTGGCTCGTGCGCCAAGCGCTGCGGCGGGAAGTGCCGGCTCATATGAGACAGGTGAATGAACATTGCTATTGAAACTCAACTGTGCGCTGACAGAAACGGTGAGTATACTGTCAGTAGATGTGAGCTCCGATTGACAAAGACATCCTCATCTGACCACTAAATCAATGAGTGGTGAGCGTGCATCTTTGACGCATAGTTCTCAAGCAGCTTGCTGTTCGCTGTGATAGCTAGTGTCCCGACTTCAGCTTTTGCGCAAATTGCTGCTTGACGAAGTGTGGAGGCTATACAGCGCAAATAGTTGGTATCATTTTGTTTATGCTACTTTGGCATTCCTGCATCCGTGAGCTCTCGCCACAGGCCAACAGAACCGCCTGGACATGATCTATTGTCACGATAGTCTCGCCACCATCGTGCCCTTTGCAAAACCAGCCAAAGCATATCATGATGGTGCAAACATTCAAACATCATGTTCCACAAGTTCTCATTGAGATATGCCTCCAGTTTCCAGTCATACACCTCCTCGAACACCGCCTCAAGATCACGTCTCCATTCTTGAATGCCTGCAGCCAATATATCAGGTACAGAAGGCACGATCGCCACTGCCGCACCGATGGTTCTGAGCGATATCTGGCTCAAGTGCCGGTCATTGCCTTGAAGCGCACGATCGTTCTGGCGGCGCTGCTCTGTTCTGCGCAGGAAAGAAGCTCTATCCTCGCCCTGACGCTCTCCTTTGAAGCGGATCAGTAGTGAGTCAAGGCTGAACTGTGTTACTCCATCAAGCACATCAGCTCCGAGGTTGATTACCATAGCAGAATTTTAGCAAATAACCCTCTCTGCTTCGGGTTAAGGTCTTTGCAAGGCGGGATGGGGTATTCAGTCGACGCTCGTTTTCCAGGGGCGACAGAACGGAGACTTTGTGCGTTGCGGGTAGAAGATATCGGATCGAAACGGCTTCAGATCCTGCATTGGCTCGGGAGTGGGCCGACTGGAAATCTCGCCGTGACTGAATTGTTTGGAATATCACTGTTGCCGGAATCTGGTTGCGCCACGGGAGTGTCTGGGCACAGAAGAGCAGGCTATGAGTCTAGCCAACCGCTGTCAGATGTGCAGTAAGGGTGTGTTCATCACTGTTGGACTATTCAGGACTCTACACACCCCTTCACATACATGTACAGGAAACGGTCATGACGTAGCCATCTTTGTTGAGGGGTCTGTATAGCTATAGTGTGAAAGCTGAGGCTTTCACACTTCTGAATCTAACCTCATAACTTTAAAAGTAAGCCCTTAGCTTTCGTTGCGCAACTTAAGCTAGTTTGTTTGGACTATACCACTCTGCCCACCAGTGAAATACTGGTACCACTTCCCTCATGGACTTTTCACGGGAGGATGAACTTACCGGCAAGGCCAATGTCCGTCGATGGGAGAAAAGGCTTCTCCTTGCTTGCGTTCCAACAATCATTCATGGTTGTATGGTTTGTGGATCAGTGAAAGTGGCAGAGAGCGCTGTGTAATTTATAATTTTGAACAAACCTGATCCTCTGTGGGCAAGGAAGCTTTGCCATAGATCAAGATGAGAGTCGCATTTTGCATCTAGAGTAAGTACCGCGTCAATATGGAAGAATCTTCGAAGGCCATGCAATTCCTGAACACTGAAGATCTTTCATCGTCATGCAAAACAGCATTGTCCAGAATCATGCATTATCTCAAGCCTAGGCAGCTTATCCAACCAGCATAGGATGATTCTGTTCAATCGCTGCATGGGGTCAAGGACTGACCGGAATCACACTGCTTCGACGATGATGAGTCTGTACCGTCTCGCCACCAAGCTCAGATCTAGACTCAGCTGTAAAGATATTCGTAAGCTTCACAAAAAGAGAACGTACCATCATGGCGGTGGGGATCACCAGAATGACCTCTTTGCGGGCCACACCTTGAGCACCGTTGACGAAGACATAGAAACTTTGATGTCATCATCTCCTTTCGACAACTCCCCAACCGAGCTCAGCGCTCTTAGTAGATCACCTGTCGAAGGCTCAAGTCCGACCACAGTACGCACCGTCGTCCTTAGCTTCGTAGAGGCACGCGGATTCCATCAAGTAACACTGATTCAAGGCGCCCTCATGGTCAACTTCATCCTCACCGCACCCTCACTCCGTGCCAGACGCCGATCCGACTCTTTCGTCTACACCCAGCAAGATCTCTCAAGCGTCATGCTTGGCTACGCGGACGAAAACAGCCAGCTACAGTCGTCTCGTGCACAAGCTCTTTTCTGTCTTGACTCCACGGAACAAACAACAAGCTGATCAATACTGGCGGGAGTATCGATCGCTGGGCGCTAGACTAAGAGAGATGGAGACCACGCCGAGCTTGGGAAGAGGAGGA
>MWSO01000113.1:0-17612 GCA_002116355.1 Dothistroma pini CBS 116487
AATACTATATATAACGACATAGATATACTTATAAGGCTTATAAATCGAAGACAATATACTCTTTAATTATTTGAAAATACTAACTAAGCTATATAGTATTAACTCGCTTAATTGTAGCAAGGTTTGTTTACAAAGCGTTTGGAATGACTTGCTTGTTAATTAGACTGGGCTTGGCGCGTGATGCAATAGCAAGAGAAGAAGGAAGTAGCAGTACTAAGCAATCAGGAAGGACAAACAACGAGTACAGAGACAGGAAGACAGAAAAGTAGGTAGAGACATGGTTCATTCGCAGGGACTGTCTGGTTCCCTAGCGGCGCCCTTGGCCGGGGCGCCCCTCTCTCCTCGTCCTGCTCCTTCCTCGTGGTCGATATGCGCGCTTAGGTCTTGTTGGGATGCTGAACAATTGTCTACCTTGCTCCTCCGTAAGCATGATTGGTTCATCCATTCGTGTCATAGGTGTCGTTGGTGTGGTCGGTGTTGTGTGGTGGTGATGGTGAGGCGGTGGGTGAGGGTGGTAGTGGTGATGGATAGTGTGGTAGTGGACGGGCGGCGGTGGTGTGATCGTTGTCATAGGTGTCGCTGGTTGTGTGATTGGAAGGACTGGTGCCGCTGTCTGCTGTCGAAGCTATCGGCAGATACGGCGGAGTCCAGGCAGTGGCTTTTTCGGTAGATATGTAGCGGGGATGAGGCGTAAGAAGAGGCTGTTCCATCCTGTGAGGAGTGTCAGTGGGGTTGAACGATTTGGAAGAAAGGCGCGTCGAGCAGCACGCACCACGACATTTTCCGCGATTCCTCTCTGTGGTGTTGACGATAGAGACTGCAATGATCGTCGCAAGAATGCTAAAAGCCCATCCGAGAATGTCCCAGGTAAATTTGATCTCCATTAATGCGGAGAATAGCGAGCGCTACGCGTTACGCTCGGTTGGTCGGAGTGAGAAGATGTGTGTGGGATGTGCGTGTGAGATAATGTGTCGAGCAGCGGTGTTGATGTGTGTTGGTGGTGGTGAGGCTGCTGCTAACGACGCATTATAAAGATAATAACGCTGTTGAAGAAGAAAGAAAAAGAGAAAGGAAAACGAAGGGAGCGATCAATTTTCACAGTGGCGAGAACGAGATTCAGGCGAAGCAATGCATTATAGCAGGCGCAGGTGCTGGGTAGGTTAACCCCCAAAACTGTACTACTCCTTCTGACGGAATGCCTTCGCCGAGCTGTGTCTTTCCACGGTAGCAGGGCGCAGTTGCATCTCATTCCTATTTCGCCACCAAACGTGAAGCGAGAGCGCTTCGTGCGTCAGGCTACTACGGGGGCGTGCCTACGCAATATGGGTGTGGCTTACGAGTCCTGCTCCTGGATTGGCATGAATGAACGGGATTGTGGGTCTGGCCGAGGCGAGGCGCCATCCCCATCACTGCAACTGCGTTGCTCGTTAACAGTGGCGCCGAGACATCGGCAGGAAAGCCTGTGGATTTGGAGTTGAGAGGTAGGAGTGCAAGAGGCGGCAATTGATACGAGAAGGAGCGGAAGGCCAAGGGCTGAAGTAACTCCAGTACTGTTGAGAGACAGATCTTTGTGCGGAGAAAGCAGATCACGTGGGCAGGAACAAGTGTGGTTGGAAGGATATGTTGTGGTGCTACATTAGAGGTACGCCACTAGCTACTGCCCATCTTAATTATAAGGAACGTCCAGTCTATCATCGCTCGCCCATTGCGCCAGTCTCATTGTGTCGTCAAGAACTGCAGTCTTGAGGCACTCTTTGCTCGAACGAGACGACTACAAGACATTAAGGTTGACTGGGACGTTGAGCGTGTTGTCGTCCAAGATGTTGCAAGCAAAGACCTACACCCATGTGAGTTAAAAAGTTCGTCGGTTGAGTCGCCGGATGATACATACATTGGCCAGACCATTCTGGGAGTTCGAGGAGCATTGGCTGTACTTCGATGGGTACTCTTCCGGACAGTCTTCCTCCTCTATGGGTCTATTAGCTGGATATAATTGAGACCCTGAACGTTGGCATAAGACATACGTGCGCAATGCTGGCATCCATATTGGCTGCCCTCCGGGCAGCAGATGTTATGGCCCCACTCGTCACCGCCCCACGGGTTACCGCCCCACGGCTTACGGGCGACGAGGGCACCCTCCAAAGTTCCTGGCTCAGCGACTGGGGCCGGAGCAGCGATAGCGATGGCGCTGAGGCCGAGCAGAGAGATGATGGAGAACTGCATGTTGATTGATCTGGTGGAGCTGGAAAGCTGGAAGCTGAGCTGATGAGTCTGAGTACGAAGATGCTGAGTGGGAACGATATGTTGATGGAATGAAAAGGTTAGGGAGTCGTGCAAGCCACCTTTATAGACGAGAGGCAGCATAAGGATGCTACGTCGGAATGTGATAATGCGGTGGCGCCGTGGTATAGTGGTCGTGCAGGAACAGGGCTGCCGACCAAAACATTCGGTACGAATTCAAGCAGGTGGGGACCTTGTCTGATCCCTTCTTGTATAAGGCAGACAGAGCGATCATTAGCGATCCAGCCCACTTTCTGCTCGACAGCCGGTCTTATATGGAACGGCGATGGCCACATCGATGGCGGAGGCTGGCATGCGTGGGTAGGCTGATGAACGCAATTGCCATCCGGGGAACAATGCAAAGAGGGCATTACCTGTCGAAGAGGCACCCACATTCGGAAATCGTAATTGCCTTACAAAACCATGGCCAGATGAGACCCCTGCAAGTCGCTCTGCCGTTGTGTAGACACGAATCCTGTCAAATGTCAAAGTCCGGCGGTTCCAGGCGAGGATCTTGAGCGTGCTTCGGATTTGAGGACACGAGCTGCAGGATTCAGTTTTTGTGGAGAGTTGAGGCGACGCTTCCCAGCACGGTGGTCGACATGGGATCGACGCTGCGCATCCGACAGGGCGGATTGCGTACCAGCCGAAAGAACATTCTTTTCAGGGGTCAGAATGACATCGTACAAGCATTGTGCGTCGTATTGCTTGCAGCCTTAGCTAGTCTCAGCCTAGCGCTTGATCGCATTGAGTCGGTGACTGATGTCGATCATAATCGCCGATATGTCTGCGTTATTGGGGTGTTGATGACATTTTTGGAGTTGTATTGCAGTTGATGGTCCAATCGTATTGACATGGTTGTCGTGGCCTTCGAGGTATGAATCTCGCGAGATATTCCCTGCTATGGAAATTTGCCTACCGAAACATCCGAGGCGATCCTGTCACCGCGATGTATCGGCAGATGCCGGCACATTAGACCGCATACGCCGATATGCTCGTCCCGTGTAAGTGTGTAAAAGACGATAGGAGCGATCGCACTTCGCCAGCGCTGACTGTATCGACTAAGTCATGTTGTATTGTACTGCAAGCCGCAGGAGCTGGGCTTGTGTCCAGATAAGCTTCGCAAGAAGGTTCACACGTGGCTACAGGTCGGCAAGGCCGTGCCCTATACCGCACATGGCTGCGATGATCGTGTGGATGCTAACCACCGGAACGTTAGGAGTGGTAAATGAAGGACAGGGGGCTGACTGCAGTTGAAAGTGAGCGAAAAACCGTACGAATGGCTGAGCGAGGTCCAGTCAGCCGTGTTTCGCGCGGCACACTCACCGCCAACCGGTTCGACCTCCAGATCTTGCTTGGTTACTGGCCCTGTCCTGCGTGGCATCCATGCGTGGGTGATGTCTCGGTGTAAAAATATATATAACCAGACAACTCAAGCCTCGCAAGGGGCGTACCTTTTGAAGTTTCACACTCGGCCAGTCTGTTGGCCTGTGAAAGCTGGCTGACGAAAATGAGGCTCCTGCAGATTGCATGGCTCGTGCAAGTGGTACCTTTCCAATCCTGCAGATTGAACCAGGCAAAGGCCAGTAGCAGTGGTGACTTAATGTCAGCAAGTAGATGCCAGAGGTCGGAGACGTGCGCGATCGCAGTGGAACAAGTCTGAGGTGCAGTGGCATACAAGACTACGCAGTCCAAGAAGCAGCGCAGCATATCACGAAAGGTTAATATGACTCGCAGGATTCTGGCCAAGATGCAGTAAGGACGAGCCACATCAGTGCTGGGGCCTTGGGTCCTTCCAAGCGGTTACGGGACTCCCCCGAACGCATAGCTCACCCCCGAGGACGATCAGTGCGACATCGCTGTGCAATCAGTATGTGTAATAAAATGCAATGTCGGAAAGTTTGTTGGACGATGCTCAAGCCCGGGGCCCTCGGCGATCCAGATCAGGCTCTCTTGATGATCGTACTTGGCGGCTGCATACGGTCCTGCCTCAACGTTCTGGTATATGCAGTCAGCGATTAACTCTTCCGCAAGGTCCTTGACAGCAGCGGAGATCCAGCTTGCTTGACGTCGTAAGAGGCTGCGAGCATATTGCGAAATCTACGCCAAGTTGCGCCATCATCAGAGGCATCTGCCATCGTGGTGGGCAACGCCTAAATCTGAACACACAGAGGCCAGCGACTCGTTGGGATTTCGAGAGATCCGCTCCCTTGCATGCCCACGAACGCAGCAGTCGCGTAAAGTTCCGGCCCATGCATGCAACGCTGTCATAGATTGCCGCGCACGTTTCCACCTCACCTCTTCAAATGTTACATCTTATTTTATTTTAAGATGCTCGCGGTCCTCTGTGCGAGGAGAAAAAGCATCCAAGCTCAACGAATACAGACGTCGTGGCTGTACAGTAGAGAACCGACGAGGTGTCCTGAAGCACACAACTCTGTGCAGTGCCTCGTTCGCACTCCTCCCATCTGGTAGGTGCGAGGAAAATAGCCGTTGCTGAACGATAGCAAACAGCGGCGATCCGGATCGATGAAGGGGCTCGCGGTCACGACGCGCACCATTGGCTACCTCGTACATTGCCAAGGCACATTCTGTATGACCCATACTTAGACGGGCTTCTTCCGTGCAATATCTCGACTTGTTGCTACCATCTCTTGCCATCCTGTTAGCAGGCGATCTACGCGGATTGAGGTCGAAGGCATAGGGACGGGCTGACATCGGCGACAATCTTATGGACATGGAAAGCCTGGGATGGAAAGCCGCGTACAATCTGCCACTCTCTTAGCGGTTCGCTGGAAGCCATCGCCATCGCCATTTCTCGAGGATTGCGATGCATCGATCGTCCGCGGCTTCTGCTGACATGTCGATCGCGACCCTGCATCCGGTCGGGCATTCGGGGGCCATTCGCACACGACGACGGAGTGGTAGAAGTCTTGGCGTCGTTACTTGGAGGCTTCGTTATGAATGAGTATGCATCATATTGGTGTCGTATCGAGGAACCAAGCGAAGGCAATGTCTCTCATCGTCGGTCGGACATCTTCTACGCGCTCCAAGAGATACCCGAAGAAAGGCCCCGCTTCCTGCAACGGCGACACCGCTTGGCTCCTTCGCCAACACCGAACACACATCCCCGACCTCGAAGGAGATCGTGCGTCGTGAAACGTGAAAGTGGCTGTGACGACGACAGTATCGGAAAAGGTCAGCCTCGGACAACGCCATGAAATGGGCGCGACATTGAGCATGGGGTAAGCAGTCGAAAAGCAGTACATCGTCGCCGTTGTGGGACAGACCATATTCTTGGCCTGAATGGCACACACGGGCATGCAGGCCATGAAGCATTGATACTGTCACTTACCTGGTAGGGCCTGCTCTCACGCCAATACCGTCACATACACAGCTCCTTCCCGAACGATGCCGAGTCTTGCACCGTGCACTCTTCCCTCGCGACGTTCGTCCAAAGGAGTTTGGCTGGAGGGCAAAGACGTGTGTCTGGAAGAAGTACGTTGACGTCTTGACGGTTCTGGTCGCTTGGGTATGTATCAGGCATCTCATCTTGCCTCCCGGCCCCAGGCGTCTGGCGAATCAACAGCGACGAGATGGCGGAATACGAGTGGTCATGACTCCGGACGACTTTTTGGTGGAACGACACGTGACTAGGTCAGACGAGGCATTGGTGGAGGTGTATCTCCTGAACCAACAAGGTTCTGGACGAGGCTTTCTGATGCTGAACCTACAACATCAGGGACATGACCAAGCTTAATGACCTTCCTCGATACTTTCTCCCCGTGTCGTGAATGAATACAGGCAGATTACAAGCATCCTCTCCGGACATTGGCTTGGCCATCACAAGCATCGCAACAGCGTCTGGCAGAAGAGGACAGAGAATCTCTGCTTCGGGTATTGTAATGCCGGCAAGTTGTTGACTACTTTGGTGAACACCGGTGATGCGACGTGCGGATATGACGGAGACTTCCTGACGACCTCATCCTTTGTGAGCCAGTACGCAGCAACCCGTCGGCCGCACTTCACAACCATGGCTGGTCGCAACGGACATCCAGATCTCGAAACTTGACAAATCGGGCAAAGGTACCTCCGCTCGGAACTGTACACTCGATGGGCAATATTGACAGTATATACACATTGCTCGCCCTGGTGAACGCGAAGATGACTGTCGTTGTGCTTGGGGATCGGGCCGAGTGTGATCCGAGTCGCTCATCATGTTCCCTGATGCGCTGAGTCCTACGCGACGAGACCCTCAACCCGTCTCGCGTACCGACACCCGTGGCGATAGAGTATACTGTCGAGGATGCCATCGCTGGTCGCAGGGAAGCGGCTCTAATCTACGCAGAGGTTGCGTGCCCTTGTCAGGCTCGGTCGAGATTGGATAGGCGCAATGTGAGGTACTAGCACTTCATCCACTTCTGAAGCAGGTTTTGCAACTTTTACGAGACCCACAACGAGCGCAAACATCAGATAAGGCGCCTACTTGCAAGAAGCCATGCAAGGATAACAATGCCGACGACAGGACTTTCACTGAGATCTTGCGCTCACTATATATCGCTGAAGGTCGAGTTGAGGATTCATCGTCGATGGACACGCAGAGTATCCTCTGAATGCGCCACAGTACGGCAACGCGCCAGAGGCCAAGCTCGTTGACGTCAACTACGACCTCGACTTCGAGCTATAGTCCGTATTAAAAGATCTGCGGCTGTTCGTCAAAAAGGTATGGAACCGATATCACAGTGACAACATCACCTTCTTTTGTGGCTACGAGGATCATTGAAGCCGTATACATCGAGACCATCCGCCTGATGTGCAACGAGTTCATGCTTGGTGGCTTTGAGCCATTGATGCAGCATCTCGGCCTTGCGCTCTTCACCTGCAGTACTGGGTGCACACTCTTCACTGTTGTGTCCGACGTTGCTGAGGGCCGGACTGGCAACGAGATTGCCGAGCTGCTCTGCCTGCCCGCTGCAAGAATTTGGCTCAGCTTCAAGTCAGATCGCCCCCGTTCCCCCAAAGCATCCCTTCGCGCGAAGGCTCTGGGCGAAGAAGTCAAGCTATCCTCCGCTTGGCCTCCCATGGAAGCGTCAGCGACAAACGCATCGATGGCATTTATCTCGACAAGTTCGCACGCCGCACGATCTCCATGAGGCAGGAGCGCGGTGTCCCTTTAATCGCTGTTGTGCAGGCAAAAATCTATATGGACATCTTCGAGGCCTTGAATGGCGATGGTGCGAAGGGTATAGCGTTGACAAGACATAAGGCTGGCTTGATACGTACAGAGTGTGATGAGTACTTGCAGCAATATCCTAATGCCGTTGGTCTCGTAACGCTAGATGCTCTGCTGACGGACTCGGCTTGTATACGACTTCCGGTACAGAAGCTTACAGGCAAGTCTTGCTACTCAATTTACCTCTTTTCGCTGCAGAGAGTACGAACGACTTCCTGGATTGTAGTGGACAGATGCTGCTTACCCATTGTTGTGATCGAGCTTCACTGCTTTGCGCTGTCATCCTGTACCAAACTGCACAGCCGCACGCTAGCGTAGACTTTGTCTGGACTTCGTGGACGGAGAGCAAGGTCTGAGGCAAAAGCTCATGCCCGACGTGAAGACCACTAAAGAGTACGCTCGAGACATTTCATTCGCTCTGTACAATGGCCCGCGAAGAGCAGAAGAAGCTCTCGCCCAGTTGAAGCCCATCTCACCGGTCATGCAAGCACAGGGCCAGAGGGGATGCCGCGGCGGCAAGGACGAGACGATGGTGTCAATCCATCTCCGAGTTACCTCTGCGTCAACGACGGATGACATTCGAGCAGAATTACTTACACCCGGGCAGCTAATCACGGCCCACGAATCTGCTCTGATAGCTGCTAAGCCGACGTACACCTTCGATGACGTCGCGTGCAGCGAAGCTT
Source organism: Dothistroma pini CBS 116487 (assembly GCA_002116355.1). NCBI lineage: Eukaryota > Fungi > Ascomycota > Dothideomycetes > Mycosphaerellales > Mycosphaerellaceae > Dothistroma > Dothistroma pini. The sequence continues at coordinate 8,200 of MWSO01000113.1, forward strand.
GAACGCAGCGGGACTATCGACGAAGCGTGTAGGATCAACGACATATGTTTGATCCCTCAAGAGATCACTATGTGTATTTCATCCATCGCCTCTTACCTCGCCCTCTTTCGAGACAGCTCTCGTTTAAGCGATGGGTGTCAACGTGAGAAGACGTGAACTTCAATCGTCCACTCTATGCGAGTCATTCTGGTAAAATGCTGTTTCCGAAGATAACGAGGTCACACTGCCCGTGGAAAGTGTCAAGATTGTGCAGAACTGGCATCATATCTCTTCAAGAGACAACCGAAGATCATACAATCGGAATGGCACTGTGATCTGCTCTATGGATGACGTTGTCGGCATCCCACCACTTCACCTCGCACGCTACCTCAACACTATATGCCTGAGGCATGAATTTGCAAAAGATAGTAGAGAAGCTGCAAAACTCCGGATTGAGTCTCAGCATGTAGAATAATATGGACGTCCTGTATATTCTCGACGTCATGCTCCTGAGACTACTGCAGAGACTTGATATCGTCGTTGAGGTTCACGTGCTTTCGTGATGATCGGCTCTTTCCTCGGCACGACGCAATGACTTCGAGACTCTGGGCCGCGCCGGCTCCTGGACATCCATCTTCCAACAACCAAGACACCGATCCAAACGAGCGATCGAGCAACGGCATGGACCCAGGCGCCTTCCGAGAGATTCTGGCATGTGGGAAGCATCGATCCCCGGCTGCAGAACTGGATCGGTCTTCCAGACCACCCAACGTCACCACTTACACGCGGACTTTGGAAAGGAGCAGATGTGCCAGCATCAGAAGCCAGACAAGCAAGGCTGAAGGCGGAACAAGTGGAACGATGAAGAAGACGGCTGAGCTGCGATAAGACTAGCTCAATACCCACAAACCTACACCGTCCAGGACGATGCCGAGACACGATCCCAGTGGCGACGCCATAGAGCAGGGGTTTGCGGTAAGCGTCTACCGCGATGCCTGTCGTGATGGCTTGGCCCAGCGACAAGACAATATCATCAATCGCCTCATAAGCCAGCGCAGCCTATGCGACTTTTGCCTCATAGCGAGTCCAGACTGGGTCAATCGCGCCTTCGAGGCATTGTCGGTTCATCTCGCACTATGTCGATACATGATTGCGGAGTCATCGCACTGCTGGCAGCCACCGTTTGACAAGTCATCGAATAGAATAGGAAACTATCATCTAGCGTTCTTGGCTGCTTTGCCCCGTCATTGGCCTGAGAGAGTGCCGGCCCGTATATTGATGTACGCGATGTCGATGCCCATGCGCTGCAGTCCGAGAGACTTGGTTGCGTGCGCGAGGTCACGTAGCGACCGAAGATTGTAGAGGAAGCTGAGAGCCATCATCGACGGCGCGGAACAACTCAGCAACTCCGTGCCGTATACACATTTGAAGAGGCGCAGGCCGCGACCGGAGCAGAATCGGGGCTCTCCGCTGCTCTTATCCGTCAAAACAGAGGATAACCAGGATGGTTGCCGATCCCATCTTGAAGTGTCAGCGACGACTGTATGATGAGCTCGGCAGGTCAATGGAGGAGAGCGACGAGAAGAGGCACGAGTACAGCAGATGTCGATTTGGTGTTGAATCCGGATGCTGCTTGACACCGAAATACGCCCTCCACGCGAAATAAGCCTAAGCTCAGCTTCTACCCGAGGTGCTTGTAATGTGTGGTCGAGCATTCCTTCATCGTTTGCGAGTACTTCGACCGGACGCTCTCTATGTCATGCTCAAGCTTGGATTCTCTCGTGCAGTCAGCTTTCCTTAGCATCTGTTGATGGATTAGAGCATTGACTGATGTGAGCAATTGCAGTGAATAAGCTGAAGGACTCTGGCAAACGTACAGTATTTATGCGACATTGGTGTGGCTTTCCGATGAGATACTTGGCCTTGATACGCCGTCATGTACGACCGCATCGAAGCCCGGGCGATGAGCCATCTCAGCTGGGCATAGAACTCGGTAGCGTTCGATGTCAGCCATCCACATCAGATCAATGCAAGTGCCAATCAGTGAATTACTCGCCTTGTGTTTATGACGAGGCCTTGGCTCAATCGGGGTATTGCAGGCTCGATCACAAGACAGGGTTGTCCCGGCCTGTCACGAATCCACCGACAACTCAAATTCAAGGTGCGCTGATCTGTGATGCGGACGTGCTCAAGCGCGAAAGATGCGAACATTCGGTCATGCGGCTACCACAGCAGAAGGAAATTTCTTGCAACTGCCGTTGAGAAAAAGTAGCATACTGCCGATGTATCCAGCATGTACCTGTGACATGGCGGGCTGTAGAGCATCCAAACCGTCCATCAAGCCGGACCGCCTCTTCCCCAGATCAACAGCCAGGAATAATCTCACTATGCATGCAAACGCCCAGCATGATCCCTGGCAACAGCAAGCTCACCCTATGTCCAACACCTCGAAGTCTTTTATCAACCCAGTACGGAGAGCCGGCAGCAATCAGAGGTCGTCAGCGATGGCATCTTCGCACACTTCTCATCGCCAGGCGAGTATCTCCAAGGAGATCTGATCTGACACGTCTCTTCTTTCATCAGCAACACATATCTATCTCTCGACCCGTGCGAAGATGTCTTGGCAGCGTAACAAGACTTTCATCGCCGCGATGTCGGAAGACAAGATCAGGGTGACCAATATCGAGAAGTACGGGCCGGGAGCTGCTGGCAATCGCCCGCTTCAGAGGATCATCATTGAGAATGAACATACGGGACTGGACGAGACCAATAGGCCGAAGTATCATGATCCGGAGGTGAACAAGATTTTGCGGAAAGTGGATTGGAGGCTACCACCGGTGTTGGCTGTGCTGTATTTGCTGAGCTTCTTGGACCGGTCGAACAGTAAGCTCATCTGTTGCCAGTATCTCAAGAAACATCACTGACACCGAACACAGTCGGCAATGCGAAGATCGCCGGCATGACCGAGGATCTGAAGATGACTGGTCACCAGTACAACATCGCCCTCACCGTCTTCTTCTTCCCGTACGCCCTTTTCATGATGCCATCGAATATGGTCCTAAAGAAGCTAAAAGCATCGACGTGGCTGGCGATTTTGATGATCCTGTGGGGAACGGTCATGGCGATGCACGGCGTGGTGGAGAATTATGGACAACTGTGTGCTGTCAGAACACTCCTTGGCTTGTGCGAAAGCGGTTTCACCCCGGCAGCGCAGTACTTGCTGAGCTGCTGGTATGCTGTGAGTACGAATCCGCGCGACGGCGCAGAGCGAAGGACATCCTGACGAGAAGATAGCGCTTCGACTATCAGACCAGAGTGGCTCTCTTCTTCAGCGCCGCGACTCTCGCTGGCGCCTTCTCCGGCATCCTTGCCTACGCGATCCAGAATATGGATGGGACTGCTGGATATGAAGGCTGGAGATGGATGTAAGTGCAGCCAAGAATACTGAGGGCAGCTGTCGCCCAGCCTCACGGCGTCGTCCGACCTATAGCTCTCGGTCATCCTGCGTCACGCCGGTACCTGAAGAACGCAATTGACACGGCGCTTGCAGCTTCATCCTCGAAGGCATCGCCACCGTCATCGTCGGCGGGATGGTAAAATTCATCCTCCCCGACTCCCCCCGCCAATGCTCCTTCCTCACCGAACGAGAGAAGAATATCATCGAAACCCGCATTCTCCAAGACGCCGGCACGCAAGAAGGCGAAAACGACCAGAATGACAGACTCTCCCTCCGCGCCGTCTGGTCCATCTTCTCCGATTGGAAGATATGGCTCTGGGGCATCGTGATCTGTGGACAGACTATTCCGTTTTATGCTTTCAACTTTTTCGGCCCGACGATTGTGAAAGAGTTGGGGTATAAGAGTTGGCAGGCGCAGCTGTTGATGGTGCCGATATACCTTTTGGCGTGTATTGCAACGATTATTGTGGGACTGACGTCGGATCGAAAGCAGACTAGGTGGGTGTATATTGTTGTGCCGTATTGTGTGGCGGGGATTGCGTTTGTGGCGTTGTTGGCGATTCCGCATCCGGAGTTGCCGGGGGTTACGTATGGGTTTCTTTTCCTCATACCGCTGGGCCGTGAGTATCACTACCGCAGAGTTCGAGGTTACCACACTGACGAGGACTTACAGTCTCAACCGGTATCGTCGGCGTGCTCTCCTGGGTCGCCAACAACCTCGCGCCCTCCTGGCGCAAAGCCATGGGCATTGCTTGGGTCTGCTGTCTCGGGAACCTGGGCGGCTCCATCGGCTCGAATGTGTACATTGTGGAAGAAGCACCGCGGTACTGGCTTGGATTTGGCTTCAGCTTGGGAGTCCTGGTAACGGCCGTCATGGCTGTGTTCACTTTGAGGATCGGGTTGAGCAGGATTAACGCGAAGAGAGACCGGATGGAGGTGGACCGAATCAAGGCGATGTATTCGGAGGAGCAGTTATTGGCGATGGGGGATGCGAGTCCGTTGTACAGGTATGTGCTCTAGATGCAGAGGTAGCTGGAGATCGTGGGAAGGCGGGAACGAGGAGCATCAGTTGTGAAATAACGGCTGAATGCTAAGCGATGTACATGCTCTACAGGCGGTTCCGGGTGATGAGAGCACTTATTGATCACGCCGTTGGAGGCGATGCAGTTATTCGTGACGCAGTGAAGCAGAACACAACATTGGCTCGAGAACATGGGGCACTAGCTAATGTTCATCCTAGCAGTAGTGTTGACGTGTCTTGGCAACAGTCTAGCAGGGCCTTTGCCGTGAAATTGCCTCGATCGTGATGAACGCAAGACCGGACTGTGCTGCAAAAGCACGGCGTCAGGGTCGTAGTATTGAAGGGGTGTTCACAGCCCGCAAACAGAGCGAAAGCATAGTATATCTTCTGCAGTATCGGTAGGGAACGAGGCTGGCGCGTACATGTGCGGCGAGCGGTCCTCATGTCACACAGCGTCGATCACTACGGAGAGCGATAGGTCTTGGAAGCTGAAAGGCAAGCTTGTTGCTTCTCTGCGCCTGCTGACAGCATTGAGCAGTGTCGCCCAAGCATGCAGGCCACGCACTCTATACTGCTCTGAAAGTAGATGGTGAAGATTCGCTGCTAGCTCAAGACGCCGGGCTGTTACGAGACCGTCGGCAGGAACGCGTGTCGAAGGAACCAACTGTGAGGCTTCCTGGGCACCGCTTTGCTGTGTCTACTCCAGAGATGGACTATCAAAAGCAGGATGGCTGACTCAGCTCCGAGAAAGTGGCTCGCAGCTCCAGAACTAGGAGGTGACTCGTCGCCTTCCCACACCACCTGGCTATGCTCTGTCAGGAGGACCACGGTCGATCATTCATCCATCCATGCAGGGCTGAGCGTGTCGTGTATCCGCAGCTGCTCATCACTACGTTCGCCGAGGATGCTTTGACTGCGATGATGGAGGATGGCCCAACATGTTCAGCCGCCGAGCGATCGGGCTTGGCGAGAAACAGTCCCGATCACGGTCGCAATCTGAAGGCGCACCACAACACACACGCGTCCAGCACCGCCACGCAACGATGCAATCCTCCTTGACGCAAACAGCACGGGTCCCGTCCGCCTCTGATAACATTGAACACGCAACGCACAACATGAACATGACCAGCAACGTCATCGTCACTGCGAGAAGCATCATTGCCAAGACGGATCATGTCCAAGGGTCAAGCTCTCGGACAGGCAACGCGGTGGAGGAGACGGGAAGCGGAGAGCCGGTGCCCTACGGAAGAATCCCAAATCTAGATCTGGCTTCACCGTTTTCTCTCGCTCATCCACCATCACCAGCACACCAGCACGCCAGCACTTCCATCACGTCTTCAGCCTCTCTGCACTCCGCGGGAAAACCTGGCTGACACGGCGATCCTCCACAATTTCTTCAACACCCCACTGTGCCACTACGCCTCTCCCGTGTCGGTGCGTCGGCGTGCATGTACCGGCATGACGCGTATTCTCCGAAGACATTCTGCCACCGCAGCCATGAGGTGGGTGACAGCTGCTGCTGTGGCACCGTGAGCATGGTCGGTATATCACCGCGCCTGCAGTTCTCTTCTTCTCTCCACAATCTTTCTCCCCGGATCCCTCCACTGGACCATTTCCTCACACGACAGCAACGATGAAGCACACCCTCGCAGCCTCCGCCCTCCTCACTCTAGCCGCTGCAAGCCCTCAATGGAATGGTCAAAACGGTGGTAACGGTGGCAGCTGGTCTGGTCAAGGCGGTCCATTCGGCGGCTTCCCATCCTGCGTGTCATCCTGCCGCGACAACACCGACTACAGCGACTACAAAACCCTCTGCGACAACAACGATAACCTCAACAATCTCAACGCCTGCGTCGATGCTTCGTCATGCAGTGATCAGGAGAAGAGCGATGTCAAGCAAGCCATTGTGCAGCTTTGCGCCAACGCTGGAGCGACAATCACGGCAGCACCGTTCGCATCGTACTCGGCGACAAGCGGTAAGTGGACCCAGTCTACGAACACAGCGGGATACGGATGGCAAGGAGGACCTCCAGGACAATGGGGAGCATGGGCAAGTTCCAATGGCGTGACAGGCTGGCCAACAGCAACCTCACAATGGTCAAGCTGGGCAGCCGCAAATAATCTCCCCACCGCATCCGCACAATGGCAATCATGGGCATCACAACATGGCTGGGTTGGTCCAGGTCCAAAGTCGGTTGGTCCATACGGCTCCAACACCGCAGCATGGTCCTCCGCCGCCAGTGCATTCTCCGCTTGGTCTGCATCCAACACCATCACAGCTTGGCCTACTGCACCGTCCCAATGGTCCTCCTTCACATCGGCACATCCAATTCCCACCGGCCTGTCGTCGTATGCGGCGTGGTGCCAGGCTAATGGTTTCCCAGGCGGCTCCGCTTGGCCCACGGCGTGGACGACGAACTCGGCTTGGGCGTCGGCTGCGAGTGCGTGGAATGAGAATGGCACTGGTCCCGGTAGTGAGGGCTGGGGAGGCTCTGGTGCGAATGGCGGGTATGGTCCGTTTGGACGTGGAGGTCCGGACGGTCATGGCTGGGGTAATGGTCCGTGGGCGAGTAGCGGTGCTTGGACTTCCGGGCCTTGGACTTCTTGGTGGGGGACTAATGGATGTCCGGCGAGCACTTGGTCTGGTGAGTATTCTACATCATCTATGACGACCTCCAGCTGACATCAACTCATAGGCTGGACCGACGGCTCATGGTCGACTGCAGCTCCTTGGACGACTTGGTCAGGCTGTGTTGCTACCACAACAGGCTCCTCCGTCTACACCACGACTGTCACACCAACCTCTGGTAGTTCTGCCATCACTTCCGTCGCCACCAGTTTCGGCGTTCGCGTTGCTCAAGCCACTCAAGATCTTCAGAGCAGCACGGTCAGCAGCGACTCTGGTACCATGCCGACGAATATGGCTTTTGTTGGATCTGCTGCTGGTGTTATAGGTGTTGTTGCTGGTGCCGTTCTGCTCTAACTCTCCGGTGCCTCGAGAGACTATCACGCGAATACAACCACTGGAATGATGTCATGCAATGGATGGTGCTCACAGGATGGATATTACGATACCCAAATTGGACCATAGGGCTTGGTCTACATTCTTTGTCAGGATGGGCTGGAGCTTTATAGATACGCAGGCCTTGACGATCTGAATCTGTATCAGAATGACGGTGTCATCGAGGTTCCTTTCAGTTTCTTTCATCTCGTCCTCCCAAACCAGTTCCACTTTGTCACCTCGTGAATCGTCAGAAGATGCGCACCTTCGCAAGCGGTTCCCACTCATCGCTTCCGGGCACCTGAATTTTGCCTTATCTTCCTCTTGCTCGTCATCACTTCCTCCGCCCAGGTTCTGATGCTCCTCGCTACACTTAGTCCGCGCCCATCGGACACTTCTGGCCTCCACCCACGTCCGCGTTTCCTTTCCCATCGTCCTCGGTATCAAGGAATCCCTTCGCCATCCCCGCATCGACCCTCTAAGACGCGATCATGTTGAATGACGCGATTGTCGCCCGTGTGGACGCAATTCGAGCTGATCTGGCCGCTGTATAGGAGTTTGAAGGAACATAGACAGGGCGTCATGGATGAGGTAGATGCGTTGCAGGGGTCTGATGAATAACGTCGCGACGGAGAAGGTCTGGTCTCGCGAGGTAGACTGTGATTCCAGAGCTGGAATTGGAGTTGGAGTCGGTGGATCGAGCTTCCTGCATCGGGGCGTCCCAGACGCTGAGGCTAGCAGGTATGGTGCCTAGATGGGCCCTGCGATGGTATGGACTGTCAGTCTCAGTGAGTGTAAAGTGATTGAGTGTCGTGTATGCACACGATCTCTTTTTTGTGGAAGAGCATCAACGCGGCAGCTTGAATGTGTGGTGTGGAGTATGCAGCAGCGTAGCGGCCGTGGAAAGCGTAGCTGGCAACCTCCTCTCTTGATGGGGTCGTGGTTTCGTGCAGCTGTACCTCGTGTGGTAGCAAAGTCTGCTCGGGGAGCTGGACGTCCACATACTTAGCGCTAGGCTGATGTTCCCTTTCTTCGCTTTATCGGAAGTTACGGTATACCAGGATCGCCAGTCTCGCTAATTCTCTTTTGTAGCTTTCGATAGCAGGACAACACATCCGTTTGACTTAGTCAAGATGGTGGAGGGCGGCGCCTAGTAAGTCAGTGCGAACGTTGACCACAATATCACACGTCGAACGTTCAAATTCTCTGCGGCGACGCCAAACGAGAAAAGTGACATTGCCTGAATCTTTGACATGCAACAAGCCGGACTGGTATGAGACAAGTCGCTGTTGCCTGCGACATTCCCACAAATTCCAGGATCAGTGGAACAGTGGACAACGCTATCTCGCCATGCGCGCCAGCATGTCATTCATGCTGTCTATAAGGCATGGCACTCAGATGACTCCAGCGAGAGGTAGTATCAATACAGCAAACGTTCGCTCAGCTTACTCTTACATGCAAAATCACCTGGACCTGACTTATCTCAGCGAGCTCAGACTTGCTGGGCGGATTTTGACTTTAGGCTTCGCCTAGCGCTTCGCGCTAGGCTCGCTTTAGCATCGTTCGTCATGGTTTAGCTCGGTTTAGCACGCTTCAGCTCCGTTCGGGTCCGTTTAGCTAATTAGAGAGTAAGTAGAGTTAATCTACCTAGTAGATCTAAGAATAAATAGAGCTATTTTAGTAATTACCGTTTTCGATTGTATAGAGCAAGCTATATCTACTTCGAGGGCATATATTACTATTACAACGAGCCCGTATTATTATATACTATACTATATTTAAAAGAGTACTTTTAGCGCTATATTTCTATTTAGTAATAGCTTTATAGGACCTCTATAATCGTAAGTAATTACTATCTACGTAACGCTACCCTTTATTAACTATATATAATAATATACTATCCGATAAGGCCTCTAACTATTAAGATAAGGATAGTAAACTTAGTAAACTTAGCG